>JAQGAW010001119.1:0-21466 GCA_034698025.1 Phthiracarus crinitus | reverse complement strand
CTCTCTCTCTCTCTCTCTCTCTCTCTCTCTCTCTCTCTCGCCTAAACAATTATTTATCTAAGAACAAGAATCTCTATTTTTTGAAGAGCGAAATATGTTTTGAAAACGTGCACAACTCCTCATAAACATATTGAATAAAATAGAAATCTATTATAGAAATAAATAATTGCATAGAAAAACCAAACTGCGTTTGCGATAAAAAATAAAGAAAAGAGAGACCATTTTTCAAGCATAAAATAAAAGCACCGCAAATATAAACCATTATTATTATAACGAGAGAATAAAAAACAACAAAAAATAAAATATTTTTATGTTTTAACTTTGATGATGGAAATTGTTTTTAAAAGAAGATGTAATATAATGATATGCCACACACTTTTCTCCTTTTAAAAACCATTCAAACTAAGATTCTTTTCTAAGGAATATTCCTTCCGTGTTTAATGTGCTTTTTAAAAAAATAATAATAGTTATAATAATGAATGTTAATGCACAGTCGTTTTTACCATTCCATTTTCACTATATTCTGCTCTCACTCTTATCTTAACATAAAACTTTTTTGTGTTCGCATGTAAATGGAAAACGAAAAATGTATTATAAATCTTATCGCCAAAGAATATAAA
The DNA here is from genome assembly GCA_034698025.1 of Phthiracarus crinitus. NCBI lineage: Eukaryota > Metazoa > Arthropoda > Arachnida > Sarcoptiformes > Phthiracaridae > Phthiracarus > Phthiracarus crinitus. Next base: position 20,846 of record JAQGAW010001119.1, on the reverse strand, counting down.
GCAGTGAAATACTTAGAACTGTTTGAATAAAAGAGTGGAGAGAGAGAGAGAGAGAGAGAGAGAGAGAGAGAGAGAGAGAGAGAGAGAGAGAGAGATAACGAAGTAATAAAAATACAAATGAGTTTCGTAATTATAAGTTTTGAGTTCAAATTTGATCTTATCTAAACTCGAACATCTTTGCTATGGTCTGATTGAATGTAAATTTATTAAAAAGAAAACAAGTTATTGAATGGTTAAGCTGTTTGGCAAGAGATAAAAAAAATAACGATCAATTTATAACAACAGTCTAATATCAAATCCATAAGTTTTCTAAAACAAACTGAACCCGAAAAGTCTTTATTATTAAAAATTATTAGTTGTGTAGTAAAAAATGATAATAATATAATTTACATGAAAAAATAATCAAAAGCTAACAACAATTTCATAAAAGTGAAAAGAGTTAACGCGAATTTATTTATATTTCGCTATAACTAATGCGATAATAATTAGTTATTATATGAATAAAATTAGCGGCTTTCATATTCAAACGCTAATATATTCTATAGTGAATAGTTTCGCACAATAACTTGTTATCTCGCAGACAACATTGAAATATATTCGTAAAGTATTATATTGCTATTAAATATATGGTAAATATAATCAAATACTAGTTTGCGAAACACAGACAAAAAAATTATCAGAAATAAATTACAAGTAATAATAAGTTGTTTTCGGTTCATAAATACGTTCGCGTACTGCTAACGAAAAAAATGCTATTAAATCACTTCAAAAGAAAGAGAAATAAACTAATAATAATAATAACTCCTAAACACTAATAATACACTAAACAGACGCGATTTAATAATAGCTTTTTGAATGATAGCGAAATAATAAATGAAGTGTTAAAACATGTTCTCAAAGTCACAAAAAAGAGATGCGATGAGAAAAGATTTTTCAAGAGTTAGTAAAAATAAATAAATACCATATTAGTATCGGGTTTTCGAAGCTTAAATCAATTTGTAATACTTAGAACAGGCTCTCTAGAAGAGCCTATTAATCGATCAAAATTTTATTTATTTTCTACCTGTGATGTGATGAATGATTTTATATGCAAAGTTTTACTATTTATATGTGTGCGCGAAATAAACAAAAAAATTACAGAAAAAGCAGAATATTTATCTTATTATGTAATAAACTCGGAAAAACTTTTGTATATTACACGACAGCATTCATATATTTTGATAATTAATTACACGCTAACGGAAAATAAGTTTTTTCTTATGCTCTTAATTATGGTCTAAAGTAAAGTTTAGAGATAGATATTACGTGTTATAAATAAATTAAAAAATATTTTTATTTCTCATTAATCTTTTCAGATGTAATGAAAAATGCGTAATCATCTGAAGTATTTAATTATGAATAATATATTTTCTTGAGATTAATTAACATTCATTTATTCAAAATAATTGAAATTAAAAAATAGCAAAATTTTATTTTTTTTGATAAAACAAATGAATTAAGTTTTTTTCACAGAAAAATTCCATAATATATATTTTTTATAAATTTTATTAAAATCACTTAAATGAGAAAAAAGAGAATGAAAGATCTGAAACAACGAAAAAACAAAACTCAAATTAATTACTTGTTGTTTGGCATAAAAACCAATGTTAATAATAATGATAAAAGATGTTCCGATTTAGTGAATTCAATTCATAAGTCATGCGAAACGGCACCAATTTTTTGTTGCCACTCAACTATAAGCTGATGATAGAGCATAACAACAAAAAACTGGGAAACAAAAAGAGCAAAAGCTAAAAACCAAAACAATCGTTAATCTGCTATAATTCCCTTCTCTTTTTAATTTATGGCGAAAAGCCTTATATTATATGAGTTCGTGTGTGCGCCAGTGAGTGAGCGAATGAGTGAGAAAAACAGATAGAAAAAACAAGCAAAAAAGATTTTAATATTATTATTGTATGCGATGTCAATGTAAATATAAAGAGGTAAAACCGCTTTTGTCAACTTTGCGTATAAATGACTGGCACTGCAGCACACATTGCAACGAAGAAGTGCCACTCTTTGACTCTTAAAGCGAAAAAGAAGTGGTACTCATCAATGAGACAAATCTATAAAACGAATTACAAGCGTATAATGTTTAATATAAGTTTAGCCGTTACAGCACAAGTGCATAATAATGATGATGATGACTGTTGAAGTAATCACACTTATGTCGATACTATGCATGCATATTGTATTTTTGTGTGCGATGTTATAAACGCAAACTATTATTATTTGGATAATACATAATACATAATAATAATAATAGCAATAGTAATAGTTGTAGCGCTGTAACAGTAGTCCGCAATATTTCTCGCCGCAGTAACAGCTACTTGTATTCATATTTTTTCTCAACAAAGAATTTTTCATGCAAACTTATAGCCTTAATTATAGATTTTGCATTTCATTTGATATGTTTATCGTGTACACTCTATTAGTATGTATAAAAAAGTTTTCGCAAAATTATCACAACCGTAATGGTAGTTGTGGTACATAATGGCACACGTTATTCATACACAACTGTTATATGGTTTTTGAAGAAGTTTCAAGTTTTTTAATTAATTTGCTAATTAAAAAAATAGTTCATTATGTACTTTTATTGAGATACAATCTGATACCAAACAAATTAATGAGTGCAGTTTTTTCGACACATTTATAATGTCTCGATACGCGTAATTCATACGAAACAGAAAAAAAAGAAAAGCGTAGGGGAAAAATCGATAAATGTTTGCTAACGTAGAAGAAGGAAAAAACGCAGCAAATTGAGAAAAATTCTAGTAATTATGGCGAAATTAGTTTATTCAATTTAAAATCACTGATGGAGTAAATAAGGTCTCATTATTATTAAAACATAGGCTGTGTGTGCGCTGAGAAAAACAGTGCGTGTATGTGTTTGTGTGAGAGTCTCAGAGAAAAAAAAGCAGAAAAAATTAATGAGAAAATCACAACATTTTGCCTATTTATTGCGCACCGAATAGTAATGAGTGTGTATAAAAGAATAATATATAAATACGGTATGGTATATCTAAAAAAATGTTAATGCTCTTTCAAAAGTCGGGAAGTAACCAATAAATAGGAGCTCTAATGGAGCTAAGAATAGCAAATGCAGCTCTTGTTGTATTATGCCTATAATCTATTATATGTTTTTTATACTCTACTTGTTTTTATAAAAATCGCTTTCCATTTATCACAATATAAAAAAGTTTGTGTCTCCAACGCTAACTCTGTACACATATTCTCTCTCCTCTCGTGTTCAAAAGGTAATTGAAAAAAAAACGTTAGAAAATAATAGTGCCATTTTTATCCATACATATATATCTATCTTAAACTATAGCGCACTAAAACTAAACTAAACTAAACACTATGGCATATTTCAAATATCCGCAAATGTTATTTCAGTTTTATTTTTAGCCAATTTAGTTATTTTTTCTCCCACTTCTCTTATTTACTGACACCGCACTGTTCGTCGATTTAAATTCCGAGGTTTTGTGTTCAGATTTCAGATAAGATAAGGGAAAAGACACCAAAACTCTTTAAATTTAATATTTATGTATTGCCGTAAGGCTTCCATTTGACATTTGTATTATCAGTCACACCTGAGTTTATGATCACATTTCAAAGCTGAAAATTTTTTAATTTATTATTATAATTATTATTAGCGCCAGTATATCTTATGCTTTAAATTAATATTCAGTGATAACGAAATGGAAGCGATTAAATGAAATACAGTACTTGTGCCACAAAAATACGGCACCCTTTCGAGCGCTTCTGATCCCGAAACCTCATCCCGAATCAACATCACCGTTGAAAAGATTAGTGATCTGAATGCTAGGCATCATTAATCACATGCAAATCAAGTGTGTGCTCCGTTCTGTATGCGTCTGTGTGTGTATATAAAAATAACGAATCTATTTTTTATGCTGAAGAGTTTGTTTAACTGATGCGGAGTTAAATTCCTGAATATATAATAATGGTGTATAACTATGCTCATTAATAATGCTCGCATTAATCTCCTATAAAAGATATTTTTTGAAAAACAGACTTAAAAATGCAACATCGCTTGAATTGCTAATTTGTAGGTTAAATAGAAAGAGATAGTGTTATGTTAGATATTGTATTTGGAGAAAAACCAAGAAAAATGTTTAAAACATTGTTAATGATAGTCGAAAATATATATACACATATTTTTCATTTTTAATGTTTTGTGCCAACCATTCTCTCATATTTAATGTTCGCTGAGTTTTTAATACAATAATTATAATTTTTAATATCTAATATGTATTCGTTGCGTTTTCGTCGTTAAGACCCAAAAAACAGAATACTTCGAGCAGCAAAAGCAAATTTTTATTTTCCACACTAATACACAGAATGTCAAATTTTTAGCGTTAAAACTTTCAGACAAAACACGAGAATATTCTAATTATACACACAGTTTGACATTTTTATATTAATACTTAAGCGTAAGCGTACCGTTATGTTCGCAGCCGTGTCATACAGTATTAGTCAATAACACCAGCATTCAAAGTCTAAATAATGTCAAATCAGTCATTAAAGCGAAAAGTTTTCCAATAGATTAATTCGCTCTTTTATTTAGCATCTAATCATTTATTTTTTTGGAGCGCTCTCATGACTCTCATGAAGCATAGCTCATCCTCGCAGCGAATACAAGCCCATGCCCTCTAATCCCTTCCGTTGGACTCTATCATCATAGCTCGAAGCCATTTATTAAATTTGTGACTCCAAATCGTCATCAAACATCTCAACTCGAAAGTTAACATTAGTAGGATATGCGGCGAAAATGCGCATTACGATAGAGTACGCGTAATTCCGGGCAATTTTGGCGTCAAATGAGCTTACATAACATTACTTTAGATAATGAGTTGAGCGCCAAAGATATAATTTCGGCTTAAAAATTATGATTAACAACAAGAATTTTTAATGTTCTACGAGTAATATTTCATGTTTTCGAAAATGCTAGCGAAATATATTTTATTCAAAAAATTAATTGCTCGCACAAATTAAACTCGCTTTTAATATTGCAATAAATTAAGTCGCTCTTTAAATGTTTAGTTTTCGCAGTTATCGTTTTAAAAAACACTCGTACGCAGAACACACGCATACAACAAACCTCTTTCACTCTCGAAATTTGTAGCACACAGTGGATGCTAATAATAACCTGAGCTATTATGTAATTATCCGCATTCACAGGCAATTAGATGACTATTAGAAAACGTGGAAAATGCAAGCACACCCTGAAAAATGCTCTCTCTTCACGTTTGACGAAATAAATTTATATAAGTAGAAAACTTTCCAGAAATTTTTTTTATGTGACATAACATTTAAAAGGTTAGGCAAAAAAATATACCACAGTAAATATCTCTACGCCGTAAATACCAGTGTATTCTTTACTTCTTTGCGCGGATATTAAAATTCTTTGACAGTTATAACCCCAGTATTTATTGATACACTTTAAATAAATAAGTAAATAATGAAAAAATATTCGTCCACTTATTTTTGGTAACAAAATATTTTTGCAAGTGGTATACAAACGTACACAACAACAAACCACACAGTGTTGTGCTTATATATGCGAAAACATTTTCAAAGCCACAGATGGCTGCGGCTATGAATCACTTTCGCGTTTCTCTGTTTTTGCCACAATCGTCGAAATATATATTTATTTCAATTTACTTCGCTATTATTATATTTCAAAATAAATTTAGCCCCAAAATCGCGCACAAAAACAGTAACATAATGGAGCAGATGTTTGTGCAATACTATACTAATAAAATATGTAATAATAATGATCTCTCATTGTGACTAATCATAGTTAGGCGCACAGAAAAACGGGAAAATAAAATAATAGTCAAATCAAATGCGTTTTTCTAATTTACTAGGAATCGTCAATTTTTTCGTTTTGGCATACACTGTCTTTAGTGAAGTGATTCAATATGAATCTGAACACATTTTTATTCTCTATTTCGTAACCCTTCGTTTAATTTCGAGTAAAGTAATTTCAGTCGAAGAGACTAAAGCAATCAAACAGCAAAATGTTCGCAAACACTTAATCCGCTGACATTTTTACAGTGTAATAATTTGCATAATCATTTTAAAGTTTATTTATTGCCCGTTTATTTCTAGAATAAAGCGTTAAATGTTTGCCATCATTAATACTATTTAATGATCCATTTTAGAGAAATAGGAAAAAATTTATTTCGCTCGTTATTAACGGGAAAATCATTGCACAGGAATTTTTACAGTCTAAATAGTAAAATTTTATTTCTAATTTCCGCCCTTTATTGTCGGCTAATAAACGCCCCAGAATTGACTCTTACAAACACAAATATACAGTACAATAACAAATATAGTGTTAATCAAAAAAGAGTTAGAAAACAATGAATTGCAATGAGAAGATGGATTTGCATAAATATTTTTCCCGTTTATTTGATGATAGGAGTGGTATGTGTGCGCATAAAAATCGATAGTTTATCAATTACTTACACGAATAATATCCCATTTTTTATGATATATTGATAAGTTTTAAGTTTTTACAACTTTAAAGTTTCATAACGCGATCAATCATTAAATTCGATAAGAAAAGTACTTCTTTTCTTTTTCTTTGTTTCTCTCTCTTTCTCTTTCCTCTTTGCCTGTATCTTAAAGAGCAGATCAGAAAAGAGAATGAGAAAAGAGAAACAAAATCCGCGTACGAATAAAGTCGAAAAATGTAAAATTGTGATCATAAATCATAAACGGAGAAAAAAGTAGTAGAAATAGAAATAACACGAAAAAAACGTAAATGTTTCCCATGCCTATCGTTACTGTTTTAACATTTCGCATATATATGTATCTCTATCTATCTTTCGAATCAGGAAAATATATTTTTTGCTGCGATTCTCATTTCAGTGAACCCTAAAAAAAGACATGAATTCAATTCATTTCTCGTTTTTGTTTGTGATACGTCTTGTAGCGAACGTAAACCATAATGTATTATAACCCGAAAAAATAACATAAAACACAAAAAGTAATGCAATCGCCAAAAACATTTTTTGATTGAAGAGCATATGCTTTTCTGCTTTCTATTAATAATAATAAATAAGTATTAACTCAATACGTATTATATTGTTTCTATTGTTTCTGTAAAACAAAATAAAACTCTCGTATCATATCTTCATTAGCGTTTAGATTCACTGAATTTCAAAATACAATATATATATATATGCTGTGTCACGAAAAATTCCGACACTTTCACCTTTTAGTTAATTACAGCAAGTTTTTACTGTAGTTAACGCTAACGTATAGAAACTCAATTTGCTTAATGATTCACAAACGTTAATGTAACGGCAAATTTCCAGCAAACTAACAAAAAAAGAGCGAAAGAAAAATAAGAGAAAAATGTTTTACTCATCGATAATAATTAATGTATCATCACATTAATAAATTATCGCGTAATTATTAATGTTATTACTTCGTATATGCAACTATTTTTTATTATTTTTACTCTGCATTGCATCGATTCAAGTCATGCGACACTGTATAGCAACACACAAAGTAGTTGTCTTTTTTAAATAAAAAACATCGAGCAAAAAAATACTGTATATTTAATGATAAAATAATTTTATGCATGAAGAGAGCATTGATTATTACAATAAGCTATACTGTATATATAAATATTAAATATTATGATATTTATACCCATGTCTATTCTGTTACGCTAACTAATAATATAATAGACGATTATGTTTTGTTTTGAATGTAAAAAGCATTTTGTGTTATATAATAGTTTAATGCAGTTTTTCCAACATTTTACTGCCGCACTGAATGTGTATAAACTTATATATCTCTTCGGGGCTTCAGTTTACTCGCTCTCTCTTATTGCTCAATGTTTTTTCTCTGTTCAAATAATTTAAATAATGATATCGATATGGGGTAACAATTTAATGATCTATTTAATGGACTCTAGACCATGAAAAGCATTTTTGTTCGGCGTTTAAGTTACGCGCGACGTATAATATTCCGATACTTCATATGTACTTAAATATAAGTTATTCTTCACAGAGAGCGGAGAGAAAGAAAGGAAAAATAATTTTTTTTATTAAAATTTATAACTATAACTATAGAGATATAATGATGTGAGATAAAAGCGTGAGTTATTATAACTATGGAATAAGAGTGACAGCTATAATGAAAGCTCATTTTGTTAAAACTATAACAGAAAACTGAAAGTACAAGCGAGCGCTCTATCCTTACAGTGGGAGTCATTTGAAATTCTTATCATAAGACGCAGAGAAATATATGGGAATCGGAAGAATTGTTAAATCCATAAGACTTTTCGAAAAGTGACTAGTTTTTGAGGAATGCTTTAAAAACACGGTCTAATGGGTTTTAAATGCTTATGTATTGTTGTTTAATGCTGATAAACAAATAGATCATATTTATTATTGCGTTCGCGATCTAACTCTTCTGGATTTAATGACATCGAGTCCGTGGATACACATTAATTTTAGTGTCATATTTTAAAATAGTTTAGTACATCGTAATAATAATATATAGATATATATAGTTTTTGTTTTTCATTAAAAAGCATTCCCGATGTTCAATATTTTATTTTGAGGAGAAATGTTTTTAAAAGATTATATTCTTAAAATAGATAGGTTTTAATCTTTTTTCGCTGTTTCTTTCTTTCCCGCAAAAAAAATCAAAAATAAAATTAAATAAAAAACGAACGATCAGAGAAAAGAAAGAAAAAACTAAACTTAAACGACACTTTAAAGGATATATTATTTTTCGGTTTTCAATTGAAACGGTGACTAAAAACTTCGGTGCTTCGAGTTAGCGACAGAAGTAGAAGAAGAAACAAGTATTATAAAAATTTTATTTTAACAATAAAAAAATATAATAAGGAAGAAGAAGATAAGTTTGAAAAAGTTATAAGTCTCTAAAGTTAGAAATATATATAAGAATCATAATCATCATCGAAGTGAATGTTTACTCCCTAAAGGAATTAAGAAATAAAAATTCTTCTGTGGCCATACGCGCAATCAACCACGAAATAAATTTCAAGTCTAACTCAAACTTATTTGGACAGAACAATACTCAACTGTAAGAGTATGTGCGAGAGAGAGAGAGAGAGAGAGAGAGAGAGAGAGAGAGAGAGAGAGAGAGATACGAAAAAATAGTAGTAGTTATAGTCGTAACGTTAGAGATACAAAAGGGAGAAAAAATAAGCGCAATCACTTCTGGACAATTGAATGAGAACTATGTTCTGCGAGTTTATATTGATATTGATAACTTCAGTTTTTTCTCTGTAAGAGTGTGTTATGTATCTGTGGTTCACTGTTGGACAGTCTTATACACACATGAGCTAAACAAAAGTTGACATTTTAAGTTATAAGAATACAAACGATATAAACGTTGTGTAAGCAACAATTTCTGCGATGCAGTGAATTATTTTGTTGAATGAGCCAAAAATGACAACAGACAACAGTGATTCGAAAATATACTCACTATTGAGTTATCATTTTGATTTTCAAATTTAATAAATCTTGGAATATACAACAATTTGCTTCCTTTTTCTTCAATATTTTCTTCATTCAAAAGTTATAAAAAAGCCAAATACACTTTTAGGTCAAAACTTAATGTAACAGAAAAATTTAATTTAAGATATAAATACAATATTCATTGTTTTTTAAAAATTTAGTCAATTTAATAATACTTTCGTATTTTAAATTAAGTTATGAGGTTATTTCGTTTTCAGAAATATGATGTTATCAGTCATAAAAAACACCCCATCAAGTATTAAATAAATTGCAAATTTACGCTCAAAACAAATGTAATTAATAGTTTGCATAGTTCTGTATTGTTAAAAGAATCATCAAACGTAAACCGCCTTCATTTTTGTAGGGTTAGATTTATGATACTATTAAATATTAATATTCATATATTAGCACATTCTGTATATTTGTGTATATACTGTTATATGAGGGCATAGTTTTGCGCCGAAAGTTGTGTAAAAGCTAAAAATTCAAAATATTTGATTAGTATATAGTAATAACGACGCGAAAACGCTGAATGTTTCTCTATCAGCAAAAATGTTCGCAATACAAGCGAAAAATAATTTATACAATCAATTTACGAATATATGGTAAATAAAATGGTAATCGAAAAATTTTTAAATCGTGATATACATGAAGTCTATTTTTAAAAACGTAAATAAAAATCATTTTCGAAATATGTGTTTCATTAAAATTCAATAATAAATGATATTGTTTTTAATATGTAAATACTCTCAATAATAATATGTGCGTTCGGTTAAAGCAAAAGAATATTATATATATTATCCCTTTTTTAAAAAAAGAAGAAAATTTCGTATCAAAAGCGGTATATTATTAATCAACTTTCAATAGAAGGATAAAATACCATTCATTCTTTTGCATTGAAAATAAAAATTAATTATAGCCTGAATTAACTTTTCGCTAACAGAAGAAAAAACTAGCAGACAATTTGCTAATAATTTGTTTGATTATTTGCTAAGAATCAAAAGTTTTTGAACTCAAACGCTTCTATTCACGCACACAGTTAGAAGTCTTTCACACTTTACACCATCCATGTAATGTTATTCACAATTTTATTGATCGATTGGTGTGTGTGTGTGTGTGTGTGTGTGTGTTTGAATGCGGGAAAGAAAGAGAGCGAAGAAGATATGTGTTCCTAAGATGAAAAAGCATCGCTGCTCCACTTTACTCGTTAGTCAGTCGTATCAGTGAATGATACGTCCAAATCTATTTTATGCGATACAGTCGTATTCCGTTTTGGATAACACTAATCAAATTCTAGTCGAGTTATTAGCTAATGATTAAATCTGTGATACACTTTTTAAAAAATTAATTTTAAAACATTTCTTAGATATTTTCGGAACATTTAACTGATAAAAATAAAAAAATAAAACGATTTAGCATAAAATAGCTGAGTTTAACCATAAATTAAAACCAAGCGAAACATGAATCAAACTTTAATGTTCTTACAGATGATACGTAAATAAAAGCAAATCATATCATAAAATGTTATTAATTTAGTTTCGAAAACTGCTGGATATTTTCAAACTGATTCATTCCTCTATAAACCGATAACTCAAACTAATATACAGTATATATACAAACGAGTAAGACATAGATATAGAGTGTAGACAAACCCTTTTCCAATCTAATAGCATACCACCAGCAAATAAACAGCTAAATGATAGACATTTATGCCAAAAAGATATAAATTTTAAATAATTGGCTAATATAATAGTAGATTACGCGCTGCTAAAACGTAAGTGCGATCGTCATTGAAATTCAACGGTGGTATTAACCCGAGGACTAGTATTTAGCAGTAAGATATAAATCTAGCAAATTATTTCTCTCAAGGTATGTCATAAAGTAAAAGTAGCTAAACATACGTAACACATATAAATAGTTAAATATCTTTATGTTTTTGTGTGTGCGTACAAAAATGAGTGTTTTAAGAAAGAAATTTTTTTTATGTCTGATAAAAATGAGTGAACACATTACGCGGCAAATGACCAACAATTATGAAGTTTTGCTTAAACCCGCGCTATTTTCTCGAAAATAACTTAGTTATCATTTTAAATTGAAACATTAAAGTTTACTCTAAAAGGAGATGAGAGTACAAAAAACTTTCAAACTTTTAGTTTTTTTCCGACACGATTATATCAAACACAAAAATATATGGCTGTATGTATTAGTTAAGGGAATAACAAAAATAGAGTTGAATTATAATTAATGAACGAGAATCGAGTTCAGCGTTATAAATGGTGATGAGATTTGGTAATATATATTAGTTATTACAACTTATAACATTAAAAAAGTTTTTTGTTAATACAATAATCGATGCGAGAAATGCTATCGCATCGCTAATTATTTTGATTGTCACACACACTGACTGTGAACTGCGGCGCAAATGATATTCCCGTTTAAACACATGTAAACATTGATTTCAATTAATTTTTGGGCCGATTTATTTTTATTCTATTTTTTTGGTTGTTTTTCGAAGCAAATATAGCGGCGAAAAAGAGGAGAGAAAAAAATTATAATTACAATCTTTGACTCGCAGACACAAAGCGAACAGTGCCTAATGTTGAACGTAAATCATTGGTATTTTTTCGCCAGCCATACGATGCCTTAAACCGATAAGGCATGAAAAGGAATACAAGTCAAGACATCTCATTCTAGTCATTACTTATGCCGTACGGGAATAATACATTAACTGTAGTACAGTAGAGCTAAACTATTACCACAACTTATTTGCTATTATATTTCCCAAACTAATATCGTTGTCGGTAACGCTCAGTGAAAATATTTTTCATCGCTCGGCTATTTTTTAATACTATTTTTAATATACCAGAAATATTATTACGCTTTTTTCAATAATATTGTACACAAACCGCAATACGTATCGTATAATCTCCGGTCGAGAATAACTTATGTCAGTGTAAGGAGTTTTGTGTAACGTATGTATGCTTCAAACTCAGGTAGTATTGCAAGCGTGAAATTAAAATATTTTTTCCCTCAAAATTACTGTTTAATATTGTTTTTTTTTCTCGATTCACTTAAACTTTACTGCTCTAGATTTTTTCTCGAGAGCTATTATTTTCGAAAACTGCACCGAAAAAAATCTATATTCTACAGCTCAGTGCGGCAAATGGTTTTCATATTTTCTTCTTTTTTTAGCCCGAAGTCAAAATAAAAATTCATATTTTGTGTGGCAAAGCATCGGAAAAATAATATAATATCAAAAAATAACAGTTTAAGCGAAGCTATACGTCAACTAAAGTTAAAATATATATCGTTTACAAAAAAAATTCTCTCTATCTATTCGCGAATGAATGAGAAATATGCCACAAAAAAGCGAAACACTATTTTATGAAAAGAAATGAAAAACTTGATTATCGGGCAAAATAATATGCACCATTGAATGCAAAAATTTTTTATTAATTTATATTAAAATTCGTTATTTTATTTTCTCATATTTTATTTTTATTTTCTCTTTAGTAGCAACACATTTATTAGATATTTTCTCTTGACGTTCGCTTAAAGCAATTCTATATTTAATGTTTTCAAATATAATTTGACAGAATTAATAAATCTAATTTCCCAAACCTTAAATCGTTGGGCAATACTCTCATAAATATTATTTTCTTCTCAAACATTCCGCCTCACATTATCTTAGGAAATATTTATTCGCAGATTACATTAATTATACTGTATTATATGGAGATTACTCATACTCTCACAAAGCAGTACTAATACTCATTGTACTCGAAAACAATTTAAGTTATTGTGTCAAGTATTGGGTCAAAAATTATACAATTAAATTACATATTGTTTAAAGTTTTAATTCATACCAAAACATTGAAGCTTATTGAATGTTACGATGTGTTATTCGAATCTAATAAGTCATTTATGAATTTTTCTATTATTATAAAATGCATCCTATATTCGTATCATTTCGCACAAAAAAAGATTTCTAAAAGTTAATCGCTTAAACTATCAAAAAACGACTGTCTTTAGCCTAAAGCCAAAACTATTTTTCTTGTGGAATAAAGAAGTGATAAGCAGAGAGGGAAATGATATATCGCGAGATAAGATAATTTTTATGCGTTTTAGGGAAAACGATCTTATATTGAGCGTACAGTATATTTTTAATCTATGCAAATAAGAGTTTGATAAATAAAGAAAACGTATACGAGTGCTAAAAAAACATTGTAATATTATAGTGTTTTGACCTTATCGTCTGTTCGTGTGTATCTAGAATTTAATATAATATCACACATCGAAACATAATCCGTTTTCTATTAACACTGACTTCACATTTTTTAGGATTTTTTTCTCTCGTCTTGAGAAAACAATCCGTAAAGTAAATGAAAAGATGCAGTAATCGAAAAGAAAAAGAAAATAGTTTTACACCCGATTTTGGATATGAAATAAAATCAGAAAAAAATTTTGACACTACAATAGAAAAGTCACTGTAAAAACCAGAAGTTTATTGAAACAAAAAAAGTAGTAATAATTTTTTCCACCACTAATGCAAGTTTATTACATAATAACTACAGAGTAGTCATAATAATAGATTATGAGCTCATTTTTGCATAGAGTCGTGAATCATAATTAATGCAAAGAAATGCCTAAAACAATGATAACAGCATCGGCGCACATACACACACATAATGGATGTTTTATTACATGTATTTAATAGATTAAAACTCGTACGTGTTTTATTATTTCAATGTTCTCCAGATTATAATGAAACACCAAAACCATTAACTAAAGCTTTCGCGCGAGAATGTTATCAATGCAAGCATTCGGTTGGAGAAAAGAATGAAACAAAATACGGAACAGAAAAAACAGTGAAACGATAAACGCGAAGCGAAAATATGTTTATTAATTAACAAAATTGAATTCAAAATCATTTATTATAATATACGAACACATTATTTTTGTACAACTTTATTAATCAAAATGAAAAACCGATGTTTTGCGCGTTCTTTTACGTTTTGATTCGAGTTTAGAGTGTTTTCTCTATGCTATCTCTCCCTCAAAGACTACTTCAGGGCATATTTTTAGTTTAGCAATAAAACAGAGTGAGAATGAAAAGTGAATTTAACTTACGATTATTTGATTACTGTATGATCGCATGCGTTTCTCGTATTATAAATGTTTTGGAAACTTGCATAATAAATATTTTTGATTTTTATTAAAATTCAATATTCAGGAATATTATTATTACAGAAAAACATTATGATAATGATAATTATTTTTTGTTTTTTATTATATTTTGTTTTTTTGGTATTTTTTCGGGCTAAAAGCAAAAAACACGGGAGAATGTCGCTGATAGTGTGCATTGTAAGCTTATAGCATAGCATTTTTTTAATTCATTACGTTTTATGTTTGTGTTATTAATGTTATTTAATGCCAGTCATGCTAAAACTTTTTTTCTGTTCTTCAATTAAATTTTGGTTAATTAAAGTAATTAATTTTTTTGTATGCTTGTAAGTTTGCAGCGGAGTAATAGCAAAACAAAGTTTATCCATATAATAATATGAAATGTATTTTTTTGGTTACGATAAAATAAAACGAGAATAAAAAACAAGTAAAGTACTAAACACACGAGAAGTTAAATATTTGACGATTAGGACCAAACACAAAAAATTAATGAGATAAAAATGTTATCTCCGAGAAGAGAAACAGAGGATAAATAAAAATAAAATAAAATTTCTATGACATTTAGGAAAATAATCCGAAAACATTTTTTTGGAAAAATTCTTAATGATGTTTGTTTATGCTCTTTTTCTCCACAAAAAATAATTAATTTTAATGAAAAAATTATTTAAAAATTCGTTTACAAGATATGAACCTGTTATATAAAAAAGATACCAGAAATTTCATGATTATAACAGCAAATTTTTAATGCCAAGTCTGAATCGCTTGTGATACGTTTTTTTAACAAGTTGTACAATAATTGTTTGTTATTTCTCAATAATCTTACAAAATGTAATGATACGAAAGAAATGTTAGAGAAATAATCACAAACAAAAATTTAAATATTATTCTATGCTATACGCATATAAATAGCAAGCATATTGTGAATTGAATTTGTTTCCATCATTGTTACCGTCAATGAGTACAACGATTGGACGCGCGTTTCTCAGAAGCTTAATATTTATCAGATGTCACTGTTGGCTGGCTTCACATAAACCTATCAAATCAATGTCCATTTAGTCGAAGTCATCATTTGTGTGACACTAATATATCACTACAACGTATCAAATGTATCGCAAAATCTGTGCCGACACTAAATCACACACATTTCTCTCTCATTGCCGTAAATGTATTAACGGGAGGAATAGAGGAATAGACATACACTCACACAACGATTGCAAATACGTTTTTTTGTCCGACTTTTGCCAAAAACTTTTATACACACTTTACGCTTTTATCGATGTAATAATAGTAAAGTTTTGTTCCCCAAATACCATAGTGATGTGTGTGTGAGTGAGAGTGAGAGGGAAGGGAGAGAGAGAGACAGAGAGAATAAGACTTAATCTGCAACGTATGACATAATAGCATTGTTGAACGTAACAAAAGAAGTTACACTTTAGCTCACGCTTTTATAGAAAAACAGTATAGCGTGAAATTACCCGTTATTTACGAGTACTGTTTGCATAAAAGATTTTTTTTATTCTCTGCTTCTTCTTTAGTGTCAAACTGCATATATCCCGGAAAACAATAAAAATTTAAAGTTTAAAACTCAAACAAAATAAAATTTAATTTTTTTTCTTAAATATGAAAAAGAGAAAAATAAGTTTTGAGAAAAAAAATCTTTCATCGCAATTCAAAGTGGCATTTCTATTCTGACCGATATGTTATTACATCCGCGTATACTAAACATCCCAAAAAATAAGAATAATATGGCATATCAGGTAACATTTATTACTGAGAGATGCATTTTACTACAATGCAATCATCATATTCGACACAGTGATCTCTTTGAGGTAATTTAATATTTACATATAATTTGAATTAATAGAAATAGAGTTTACGTTCAGCGCAAACAGCTTTCTATTTGATAAGATTGTATTTCTAACGTTTTATTCTATTCTTTTTTTCTGGTGGCAAATACAATACAACTTACGCTGACTATTATTAATATAACTTTAGTTGAATAGACATCGGGAAAAAACTTCAGTCAATATTATTTTCCCTCAATATTCTGTTAACTTTGTTCCTATAGTGTGAAATCAAATTCATATTGCAAAAGGAAAAAGTATACATTTTTTAATATTCTTCAATGCACTTTCACTATCGCTATTGCTTTTGCCTCTCTCTCTCTCTCTCTCTCTCTCTCTCTCTCTCCGAACTCTTTCTCCACAATTGATAAGAAATAAGAAACTATATAAGAATAAAACAGATCCTCATTGGATAAAATAGCACACAAGCAATAAGTCGAATGGACTACCACTCAATATATAGCTTTGCATCTTTTAAACTAATGGCATCGCTATAATAGCACTTATAATATCGTTAAACAAAATAAAAGTCTAGTGGAACAGTAAAAAGTAAAAACAAAAAACATAACCGCAAGTAATTCATTATTTTTCGTCTAATGATTTGAGCAAAAAGTTTGTGCATCATATGAACAGTAGTAAACAAATAAAAAACGAAAAAAGTTTTTTATGTAATTATTTGTTGTCAAGACATGCAAAACAATAATAAAAACGGAGGAAAAACACATAATTCAAACCGTATGTAATTTATTTGATTAGATAAACACAACAACTACACACTTATGACTTGCAGACGAGAAATAAAACACACTTATATATAATTACAGTATAAGGGTTTTGATTCAAAAGAAATTTTTTTCTTTGAATTAACATGTGAACGACGCATAAAAATATCTTTAAAGTTAAACTAATAAATTATGTAATTATATATTATATTTATTCTATAATTTTGAAAACATACGGTATTTGGCATTTGTTTGGCAATTACTAAGCGCTGACATAACAATGTTTTTTCCAAAGAAACATAAAAAATCGGCACAAAATGCTTCTAATTTATAAAGATTAGGCTAATTTAGGGGTACAGTACACAGTCAAAAGTAGCATTAGTACTAACAGATTCTCCATTATTGTTATTCCCTTAATAATGAATTATTAGCGTATGCATACGCAAACCGTGTATTTTATGCGTAGCGAATAAAAAACGAAAGACTGGGTAAAAATCTAATTAGGGATAGCATGTGCTTACGTTGAAACCATATTTTTTAAGCGGAGAATTACTCGCTTTATACGATCTGACACATAGCGAGAAGAAAAATGGATGACAAATGCCTGCGTAAAACAATATCGGGTTTTGTGCTCCAACACTAACAAGTGCTTATACAGTATAAAAACGCATAATTTAAATCCCGTCGAGTCATCGCATTCGCACCTCTAGAGTACGCGCGATATTATTTTTCATCCCTGACTTAAGATGATATCGGATTTAAAAAATCTCGAAAATAGATTATACGGAAAGAGAAAGAAAATTTGTGCGTGAAAATGATAGCAAAGAGAAAAAATAGAAATACACGTTTAAATATTATCCTATGCTATAATCGCAAACGAAAATGTACTGTATTTATGAAAACCTCTCTCGCACTCTCTTTTTAGGTCAGAAAAGAGAGCTCATTGCTGAGCGTGAGTTGAGTTCACTGATTACTTATGAAAAGTAGTTCTTTAGAGCTTTTAAAACCATAAATCTCGGCATCATTAATGTTTTTAGCGTAATATATGCTAAAACTTATTAGAGAAAAGCGGCGGTTATAAGCGCGTACACAAAAGTTATGTGCTGTATGTGTGTGTATATATATATGTATGCAGTAATGACTACAAGAAATTAATTTTCGAGCAAAACTTTTTCGTCGTATAACACAACTTTTTGATAACGTTTTACGCTTAGTGTTCTATTAACTTATCTTTTTTGCCTATTTTTCTAAGGAAAACGCATAAATTATGGATTAAGTGTTCGTTTTGTGTGCTATAAAGTTATGTACGTTTTATCTGCGCATACATTTATATAGAAAATAAAATGCAAATTATTATGGAATTTTATTTCTTTATTTTGTTGGATGTAAAACGAAAATTCTCGCTCTTTTCATAAAGAAATATTAAGTTTTTCGCGAAATTAGTTTTACAACAAACAATGGACGAAAAGAAATAAGAGAACGAAAAACAAAAAACAGAATTCAAAACAAAAGGAATATTTTTCATATAAATGTATTCAAAAAAAACTATTTTTCACCGAAAAAAAGTATACAGTCTTACAGTATTGTATTAAGTGATATAATTTCAATTTTTCAACAGAAAAAACACAAAAAATGCCTATTATTATAAACTGGATATTTTTGTATTACAAAATCCATTCTAAATAATAACTATTCAAAAATTGATTAACATTTTACGTTTTATCACAACTCTATGTAAATTTCATAAATCTCTCCCTCACTCAGTCACTCACTCAGTCACTCACTCATTCACTCATTCACTCTCAATCTTTCATCGCACTTCGATATACTTTGATTTGAATAAAAAAGTGAGTTTTAAATTTGAATAAACTACACTATGCATTGCAAATGCATTGATAGGTGAAACTAACGTAAACTGAAATATATACAAACACATACACACACATTCAGTGTAATAAAATAAAAATCGCGAATGCGAGACAAAGAAAAATGATTGTAAACTATTGTTTTCGTGTGTCAAGCAGTGAAACATAAATCACATCAAAAAATAACCCGAAACGCCATGCAAAAAACTATCCTTTGTATTAAAAACGATTGCGAACTGAGAAAATGGCAAAATGTTATGCAACGCTATTTTTTCTCGCTTAAGCAAAGTATATGTTCGTATGTATGCATGCGTTTCCGAAAAATTTTGAGCATAATTTTGTTTCTCTCGCGAAAGAAATGATTCTTTAAGAAAACAGTCAAATTGCCTTAAAAGTAGAAATGAATTTTTATCGAATAAAAGTTAAACTAAGATTTGATTATTTAGTTTTTTTCAAACGAATTTTAAAATACAATTTCTATGCAAAACTCTATGCACGTAAACACACACAAAAAAGAAATGTCGAACTGAGGATCAAATTGTAAAAAGTATACAAGTATTGACAGTGATAGTGAAATATCGTTAAATCGACTGTATATTAAAAAACATGAAAAAACATTCGGCACTGATCTGATATTAATGTATGATTTCGATACATGTGCAGTGTCTGTCTCTCACTGAAAACGCGTCAATCTCTCCCTCACACCTATTTTATCATAATCAACACTGGATTTACTCTCTGAAAAGGTTATAACGATACTCTCTCTCTCTCTCTCTCTCTCTCTCTTTCTCTCTCTCCCCTCTATTCTGTGTTTCATTCTCAGAACTGATGATCGACTCTCCGTTTCTAACCCTCACTCACTTTATTTTACTCTTTATTCCATATAAGGTGGTAATCATCATATGATCTCTATAACTCTATAACTTTTTTCAGTTAGAGAAATATTTTGATATCTTTTAGAAAAGAGTTTCTCTCCTTTTCATAACTCTCTTTTTGACTGTTTACGCTAACACTGTTCGTTTCAATTTGATGGTAAAATTGTATTTTATTTTAACAATGGATATCATATAAACTAAACTCAGTATTTTATTTAAAAAAAGTTGAACACCTTCTCTATTCTTAACAATCAATTTATTATCATAAATCAAATAAGCTTTAGAAACATATACAAAACGGAAGAAAACTAAAAATAAATTGATTAGAATATAATTCACACATTTCTACGTGTATTACGATTTAATTGGATTAAAATTACTGATAAATTATAAGGTATGAAACATAAAATTAAATTTATATTAACGATTCTTTCGTTAAAAAAGTAATTATCAATGATTATTAGAGGCGCATATAAAACAAAAATTTAGCGCAAAAAATGCGCGAAATAAATATCGATTTTGAATAAAATATTGTTGAACTCTTATCAAAATAATGCGAACGCTCGGCAACAAAACGAAAACGCAAAATATAGTACTTTATAAGCATAACAAATAGTGATTGAAAATTTTTGTTCATTATCGCGGTACGACAGTGAATTTGGATATTATCTCCGGTAACGGTACGGTAATGAATAGAAAAATTTAAATTTTTGCGGTAATGAAACGGTAACGGTAATTTTGGGTTCGGTAACGGTACGGTAACGGTAATTGACTAAATTTC
>JAQGAW010001118.1:0-21470 GCA_034698025.1 Phthiracarus crinitus | reverse complement strand
TGGAAAAGTTGACCCCCTACCCATAATTTGAGATATTCAAAAACGAAAAGAATTGAAAATTTGAATAATTTTTGGTCAAATGTTAAAAAATTGTGCATCAAAACCGAGGAGTTTTTGAGAACCCTTTAAATTCGTCAATATATAAACACATATATATCTATATATATATTACACTTTTTTAACATCCTTAAGAACACATATACAGTAGTATTCTACACTTCCGTAAAACATGCAACCATTCTTACTATGCATTTCACCCTTTTTATTACCCCAACCCTTTTATTACTCATTAGCAGTTGTTCTAAAATTTTATTCAGACTGTGCGCATCAGACAACTTTTCGGGATTAATAAATTTTCAAGGGTACGGGTTATCAAATGTATATCTCAGGACAGGAAATATGTATATATTTCATATTTATGTTCATATTTAATTTTCTAAAACGTTGCAATGGTAAATCTCTTGTAGTGTATAATCTGTATAATACAATATCATTAACACATACATACTGTAACATATACATAGGTCATGAACTTACAAACACTATGGTAACCCAGTCTAATACGTAGAATGCTTTTTGATCTTTTACTGATAATCCCAATGTTCTTTTTCGATTTCCCATAGCGTTACAAAGAAGTATAATTGGTATATTCTACAGACATAGGATTAAACTCAAGCTCGATGTTTATTGATTTTGAGCGTAAGCTCAGCATATTCAAGCTCAAGCTCAACAAATTGGCTTACTTATAATTCAATGACAAATTTTAATAATCATTATTTAGTCTATTCCCATATATATACACAACAAATTAGCTAAAAACAAAATTTAATTCATTGAAAAGTACAGAATTATGAAATTATTGCAATTTGATTCAAAAATTAATAATAAACTTTTGTTAAAATAATATTTATCACTAAATTTTTCTGCGTTTTAAATCTATTAATACGATTTAACAATTTTAAGCGCTTTTTCCGTGGGTTTTCATTGATAGATAAAGAGTGGACATATTTGTAACGAATGTGTGTTTTCGGTTTGATGTTTGAGAATTCAATTAATAGTTTAATGTCATCAAAACATGAACCATAAATTGATAATACTTTCAAATGTTGTAATTTTTCCAAACTTTTTATAATGTCTTTTGATATTTTATTTCTTTCAAGCATTCTTTGTTGCGAACAAATTTGAATAAATTTAATTTGTGGTAAATATTGATGAATGTCAGACAAGAATAACAATTCATTTTCTATGTCTAATCCCAGATATAAACGCGATAATTGTTGACAATTCTTTAGAGTTTTAGGACTAAAGCTATGATTTTTTGAATATAACATAAGACTTCTTAAGTTAATTAGATATTGAATTGATTGATAGAACTCGTTATTAATTGTGTGTTCTCCCCATAAAAGCAATTTAAGTGAATCTAGTTTTATACATTTAATACCAATTTGTTTGATCGCATCAACAAAACCATAATGAATATCAATAATAGTTCGAAATAATGAAACTTCTAGTGATTCCAAATTTGTTAATTTCGATATTTGTGTGAACACATCTTTCAGTTCTGTTGATTGTAATTCATTTTCCAATTTTATAGATATTTTCTTTAGTTTATTCCCATATCTCTCAAAAAATACAGGCATTAAGTCAATTCTATTGTCACGAAATGCGAGACGAATTTCCATTAATTTGATTAACAATAATTGATTGCTATTTTCAGGAATCAAATCACTTAAACGATTGATTTGAATGTATCGCAAATTCGGACATAAACGCAAAACACTTTCATTAATAGTGTTGGTTGGGTTTTCAATGTTTCCATTAAATAATAAATCATTATATTCGCGCAGCTGATCACTGATAAGCATCAGATTTTGTCCTCTCTTTTCAAAAAATTGTTGCCAAACATTACCTGTTATAGAGTTTGTGATATCAAACCAATATCGAAATGACTTTAAATATTGACAATTATTTGCAATTATAATCAAACATTGATTCCAATCATATTCTATAGATGTTTGATATTTATATAGTAATAAACATGTAATAAACGGACATTTTTTGATTACTCGTTCGAACCAATTAGTGAATGGAATGACATTCGTTTGACTACTTTTCATATATATTTCTTCATAAACACCACAGCAAAAAGCGAAATCTAATTTGTATTGTCTGTTATATATTGTTTTCATCCATTGTTTTGATACGCATTCATAAATTAATTTGTGATGTAATGATAGATAACTTAATATCTCTTCGCATAAGTCATCACCAAATCTATCGAACTGTTGTCTATAATAACCATTTTTCAGTTTACCATTTAATACGTTTTGATTCACTTCTATTGATTGGTGAACATCCGGTGATATCCGTTTAACTGTTCCACATCCGCACAAATTCCCCATAACTTGTATTGAATTTATTAATTTTAATCTAATATTTTGGAGTTTAATTAATACTGAAATAACTTTTAAAATTTTTTTCTAAAATATTTTATTTGTTGATATTAACAATAAATTTCAAATATTGTTGTCGATAAAATTGGACCGTTATATTTCTAAGAATCTTATAACAATATTTTAATATTTTTGATTTGTTTTATTATTTAATATTTGAATTTCGCATTGTTAAAGGTTATCCATCTTTTGATTAATGAAAAAGGATATTTTAATTAATTTTTATTATTCATTAATTTTCAAAAATCATTCTAGTAATTGCCATTGGCTTTCGCTCATATTCATTCTGAAACTATGGCACGTTTAGGCATCGCATTCGATAGCATTCATCACTTTTCTTTAAATGTCCTGTTTATTACAATCATAACCCGTATAACATTTTATAATGTTTAATATAATTGTTATATTTTAATTTATTATTGCAAATCACTCTTAATTTTTTACACATCAAAACAAATTTGTATTCTTATATTTTTTTAGATATTGTTAAGGAATGCAGTAAAAATAGCATAATTTAGTATTGTTGGTGAACGTGACAGAGAGAAATCATTTGAAAATATTAATATATAATAATAATACGATAGAGATTATCCGAAAATATCAAACAGTGAACAAAAAATTTAATTAATCATTAAATCTATGATAATGTCAGCAAATAAGATGAATACGAAAAACAAAGACAAGTTTTCAGTGACAGTTAAAAAGCCAAAAGCAGTGTTATTCGATATTACAGGCACTGCAACGAAGACATCGTTTATAGAGAGAGTGCTCATACCATACACCAGAACCACTATAAGACCGTACGTCCAAGAGATGTGGATCAATCAAACTCTCCAGAAAGACATCGAACGGCTACGAAAACATGAGCAAAATGACGTGAAAGCTGGACTCAGTGCTCCCAAAATTGCTGGACCAAACGAAGACGTGACGATTCAACAGAACTCAGTGGTGGATCACGTTCTGTGGCACATCGACAACAAACAAGACAATCATCGAGCGATGAGACTATTCAAGTTCAATATGTGGATCGACGCGTACGACAGAGACAAACTAAAAACACACGTGTATTCAGACGTTGCCAATCAGTTACGAATGTGGAAGAATCAACACATTCGCCTGTTTGTCATCAGCAATGGTTGGGTACAACTCAACAAAAAGTTTATGACAAAGACTACGCATGGAAATCTAGAATGTATTATCGATGAGTTCTTTGATACCAGCATTGGACCATTGAATCAATCGGACACTTATAGAAAAGTGTTGCTTAAAATTGGCGAATCAGGAAATAATGTCGTGTTCCTCACTAAAGACCCGACAGAAGCCAAAGCAGCCAAAGATGCGGGCATTACTTCTGTGTTGGTGATAACACATCGCAAAAATTTCTTACGATTGACAAAACAAGACAAGGCTAACAATCAAATTGTTCGCTCATTTCTGAGCATTTACTTTGAATGATTAGCACATGAAGTATTGTTTAGATATAGATATAGATTAATAAATTTCATATTTATTATTATTTCTAATTAAATTAATAATTTCAATGTTTTTAAATTTTTTATAAGTTATTATTCTTTATAAATCATATTCAATTTAATTTGTCATAAAAAATATTTCCTTTCGATGTTCACGAATATTCAATTAAGAAAACATTATATCAAAGTTAATTTATTATAATATTCGACACACAAACAAATTCATAGTAATTATTGGATTAAGGTTACAATAATCTAATAAAAGAATTTGTAATTCCATTTATTGATAAATTCAATTACGTTTTGATTTGCTTTAATGTCGAATTTAAAGAACTAAGCAATAAGAAAAAATGACGAATTAATTTAATGTTAAAAAATCACAAAATTTGTTTTAAAATATTGTATTTAGTTTAAAATGTTACATTAGGTATAAAAAATGTTTTTCCTGATAAATATTTTCGTTTGATTAATAAAAAATATTAGAGAATAAGGTTTGAGTGAATGTTAATCGGACTCTTCTTTTATAGGCTCCGGTGACTCCATTTTCTGCCAAATCAGTCCCTTATAAAATTGATGGCACTTTATATCGGTGTACGCGTTTCGCTTGAATCCAAGTCTATGCTCTGGAATCTGATAAACAAGTAAAACAAATACCAAATATCAAACAACACATTTCTCGTTGAAATCCTTATAATCTATTTTTGTTAAAATACAATTACACTTACGGTGGTTAAAAAATCTCTTAAGAGTTTGCGCGCTGATATTGAATTAATACTTGTCAACTGTTTCGGTATACTCTCTGAGGCTAAAAAAACAATACTTTCATTTTAACTTTTAATTGTTGCGAAGTTTGGGAATTCATTTACCTCTAAGTAATATTTCAGTACTAATATCGGATTCTTCAGTAATCTGTTTTTTATCACAATAAATGTCAAGAGGAGTATTACCCAACAACATTTCGAGCAGAATTATGGCGAACGACCACCAGTCCGCTTCTTTGCCATACTCTTTGCCCTATAAATAGGTAACAAATTCTAGTTACAGTAATATTCATAATAATAATGGCAACAATAACAATAGTTATTGGATACAACTAGTGATTTGTTACATTTGCATCCTCTATTCTATATTGAATGGATTTATTTTAAGTTTAAACCCTCTGTTTGATCTAATTATAAAATTGGTTCACAAACAACAATTTTTTTATTTGGTAGCAGTGAGTAATGTTACAGTTAATACAGTTAACTGTGTATTTGAATATGTGTCACCCTTTTGCACAAAATTTCCACTTATTTTGTAATTTTGTTGCTTTAAAGTTTGTTAATAAGTTCAGAGTTTAGAAATTATTTTAAAACCAGAGTAAGCATATTTCTAAAGCGGATATTAGTTGATAACTGCTAACCTGAATAATTTCTGGTGCCATATAAGCGCAATCACCAAACGGATGACAACTAGTTTCGGCAATTTTTGCATTTTCGAAATCGCAAAGTCTAAGTCGACCACATTTTTCCACGAGTATACACTCCGGCGAAAGACTTCGATGCAAAATTCCGTTTTGATGCAAAAAGTTGATAGCGATTACTAACTGTCCGCTAAGATATTTCACAACTTGTTCAGGAAGTGGTGCGCTCTTATTAACAACATTAAGAGCCACCGCATCACTGATATGGTGAGTGACGAAGCAATAAGACGCCTCTGTTTCAAAGAATCCCTTTAATGATAATATGTAAGGATGTCCTGACACTTTCTGCCAGACAAGACGCTCATTCATTACACGTCTCCATCCGGAATGGGTTTTTCTCATCTGCGCTTTCCATATCACTTTCATGACGCCTTCTTCGTTGGTTTTAACGTGATTAATGATATGACACTTTCCATATTTACCGCCATAATCAGTGCCTAATAGTTGATGCACTTTAGTCTGCTCTCTCGACCAAATACAGAAACTCAAATCCATTTGAATTGTACCAAGACTTTCATCGTCGGCCTAAATTGGATTTTAACAGTTTTAATTCATTTTTGCTCATTTACCAAATATATATATATATATATATTTATATATTTCTACCTGTTTTCCAAAAACAGAGAAAGATTACTCATTAGAATAAATTTTGGCTTAAAAAAACTTTCTAACTTTAAACTAAAATAATTATTGCAAATTACTTTTACTTTAAACTAACTCGAAATCTTAACTTAACTAATTAGTAAACTAACTCTATTCTTATACGGATGTACGCGTATAACCAAAATAAACTTGTGTTTTATTGAATGCATTTCAATTTTTATTTAGATTAAGTTTTAGTAATTGATTGAGAGCTTAAAAAAATAAACTACTTCTGCACGAATCGTTTGATCCATTATTGCATAGACTGTAGCATAAATAAACTGCATTTACATTTCACTTAAAATAGAAATATTGTATAGTATTGTATTGCATACGTTAAATATATTCAATTAAATTTTATTAATAAATTGAAAAATACAATCGAATCTTTGATAGTTATTTTTGCCATAATTAATATAATTTGAAATATTTTTGCTTATTTTCGAAGCAAAGGGAGCTTATGTATAAAATAAAGATACTTTGGGTTCTCAGGATATTTATTATTTTTTATAATTCCTGTGATATCGACATTCATTCTGATTTGTTATTACTATTAATCTTTTCCCTAAACATAATTTTAAAACTATAACCAAAAGTATTTAATAAAGAAAAAGTAGGAAAAAATCAACTAAAATTTTTTTAATAAAAACAAAAAATTTAATAAATAAAATAAGTGGTTTTCTTAAAAAAAAGTTCATTTAAATAACTTCCTCAAAACAATATGAGTTTGGATCAAATGCGTATAACATATTGTCAATTAACGCAAGACATAAACGCGTGACGTATCAGGCAATTAATTACGTATATGTCCTTGTTTAGTATGCTTTACATAAAAAATGAGAGGTTTTCCATTAATTTTTAAAAAATTATCAAATATTTATTCAGAATTTTTCCAAAATGAGATAAATTTTAATGACGACATTGCAATTGCGAATTATAAATGAATATCAATGATATCACAAAAATTGCAATATTCAGTTCACATGATTAAGTTCAAACGTTTAGATAGTATTCAAGAATATTCCTTTTAAATAATTCAAGTAAAGCTGTACTCCATCTATAAAATACATATTTAAAAACAAAAAACTATTCCACTAAAGAGAGAATAATATTATAAGTTTTAAGTCAATTACACTATGAAATACTTTTACAGTAAACGTAATTAATATAAACACACGTGTAGATGAGTAAATTAATTGATTCCCTAGGAAATTCCTAAATCAAAACATTTTTCAATATAATTTGATTAGTTTATCTTTCGAGGAACGAAACAGCATATGAAAATGAAATATTAACAACAAGTACCAAATGATAACAAAAAATTTTGATACCGGTATGTGTGCATAAAAGTTTCGAATTATTGCCTATTCAACTGTAATATTTATACAACTGATGTTTTTTAGTTTAATTTATAAAAATTAATTCAAGTCTATATACATGTGACGTAATTTGAATGATCATTAATTCTAGTGAGACATACATTTACCAATAAAGCATAACATGTGAAATATTATTCTAATTCCTCTGTGCAATCGATTTAGCTTGTAATGATCGAAATGACGTAAATTGTCAAGTTTTTTGTAATAAATTTCAAGTCAAACTAATCGTATTGAGCTGGAAATTTTATTAAAAAAATTAAATAAATATTCCCCAAATTTAGCATCAGTTTTAGTCATATTCAAATGATACTTAAATAACGGATATAAATCGCAATAAAAAATGTGTTAAACATTTATATTCATGGCTATAAAATAAAAATATGGAAATAATCGATACAATGATATATAAACGGAAGTGTTGTACAAAAACATCAAATAATGTTATTGACTTTTTTTATTCTTTTTATAGCAGTGGTACTGAAAAGTGCATCATAAGCTTGCGGTTAATTTAGATGTAAATTATTACAGACTCCTATTATATTTTTAGTTGTAACGGTTTTAGACATTTATCTAAACTTATATCAAAAGTGTGTTCACTCAAATTCAAACTCAGTTTATATATTTTGATTCTTATTGTGTTTTTTAAAGTCTAAATAAAAATGTTTAAATACCAGTTTATCCCAATCGATTGATGAGAAAAATTCATTTTCTTTTATACTTTTAATTTCAGTGTCACGATTCCATTTGAGTCTTTTATTTGAATCCTAAATATTGTAAAATTTTAACTATTATAGGTTAAAATTTATATTTAAAACTAATTTAATTGAAATGTCAAAAATATATTTTCTTCGCAGAATAAATTTAGTAATTAGGGTAACAAAATATAAACAAAAATTACAACATAAGCATGATTTAACTATTTCCAGAGTTAACACAAATTAAAATTGGATAGAATTATAAAAATGATGTGTTTAACGTTGGATTTATGTGAACTCAATTTATTTTGAGTGACATATTCATGACATATCTAATAAGAAATACAAGTTAACAATTACTTTTTCGAGGAATTTCGACAATATTGACACCGCTTCTGGCGATAGTTCTTTCGGATATTCAATTGGAACCCGAATTATATCTATAATTCAAAATTAAAATTTGTTCCAATGATTCAAAAATGTCCCAAAATGTTTGAATAAAATATGATTATACCCTCAATCGCTTCTTTACAGCATTCCTTCGAAATATTTTTAAACAATGTGTGTAATGAGTTGTGTTGTGTTAATAGCGATTTTCTAGTGAGCATCTGATACAAACAGCAGCCAACATTCCACCAGTCAGAACATGGTTCTATCAAGATATTGCTTATCAAGTAACGAATCGTTTATAAATTAAGTGCTAAAAAATTATTAAATAAACTCCAATTACCATAACATTGTCCTCTCAAAATTTCAGGCGCTATGAATGGATATTTGATACGATGAATGGCCTCCACATCGAAAGAACATCCTCGTTGCTAACGGGTTCAGATAGTATGAGCTTATGATAGTATTACCAATTTTTTATAGTTTTTGTTTTTTGTTTTGTAATAATAAATTTTGTTTTTGTTAAAACTGTGTTTGCTTTTCCATTTGCTATTCAATGAAACATTTCAGTTTCATGTGATAAAATAAAAAATTTTGAATTATTTAAATTTGATTTTATTCTCATTTGAAAAGAAAACCAATTCACGATTTCATTAAGTATACTATTTTTTTAATTAATTGTAACAATGTTTTTCGCTGGAAATAAATTAAATTTCTATTTGAGCAACAATTTTATGGCTTCAATTACAGAAGTTCTATACTATATTTCATGGTAAACATAGTTTTATTGATTTGCAACCAGAGTTTTAACTAAAAAAATCAATTTTTATTGTAATGGTAATAGAAGTAGCAAATGATGATAATAGAGAAATGTTTTGAGGCTAAATGCAACCTGTAGTGCATTTCGCTGACAATGTAAACTTTTTTGTTGGCAAATGTCAAATGTACAAACTATTTTATAATTGTATTTATCAAAAACTTGAAATACCCATCATTTTTTATTTATTTGGTGGTTAAGTAGTTATTAATGTTTTTTAAAAATTGAATTCAAACCTTGCAAGTGCTTAAGTCAGCGATTCTGACTCTTCCGCGCCAATCAAGCGATATAACGTCAGGCGTGAGACATCGATGAACGATACCATTCTGGTGAAGATGTTGCACAGCGAGCACAATCTGCGCCGCTATCAGGCAGATATCGCTTTCCTGAAGTGACCCATTCTCCTCGATTAATGCCTTGAGTGATGTGCAAGGAATGTTGTCCGTTAGGAAACACGATCTTCGCAAATCATAAAATACAGAAGTGACACAAGTGAAATGAGATAAGCGTATCAGCAATTTAATATATAAACTAAATTTTATCGCCAGTCATATACGATTTATTAAAAGGTAGAAAAAATATGAACTTCGATCGTATAGCTGGCGAACTAAGGTTATTATCAGACATAACACGCATTCGGTTTTGCCGTATGTATAAGTTATTGATCGAAGAGGCAAATGCGCACTGTTTTAATGTATGATATTTGTTGGATAAAAGAGGAAAAGTTTACGGCACTAACTTATGGCACTAACTTACGGCACTAACTTACGGCACTAACTTACGGCACTAACTTACGGCACTAACTTACGGCACTAACCTGTTTCCAAGTTCAACGATTCCCAAAAGTGGATAAAAGTTAGGATGCATTGACACTTTATCCCAGTACTTCTTTTCGTGCTGTAATTTCTGTCTAAGCTACAAATAAAACACAAACATATGAGATAAATGACGATTTCAGATACAGTAACACATCATTACATTCGCTGAAACACAAAGCAAGTGTGCTTTTAACGCAACTATTATAGCTTACGCTTACGTTTGGTTTTCAAATTAACAGCGCATACAACTAAGCGCACAATTATTGGTGAATTTGGCGTTCGTTCAAATTTGATTTTTTCAAACTAATTTACTTCAAGGAAAATGTAGAAACACGTCAAATGTGTCTCAAACCTATCGTACAATACATTTATCTAAATTATGTTTTCTCAGCTATTATTTATAAATTATAAAAACGAAAAGTTTTCGCTGGGCTTTGTTTAAAACATAAATGTAGGCAAACAAAGAGCTTTATGTTAAAAACGTGTGTGCGCTTAGCATACAGTCATTTGTGGCTGAATGAGAACTTTTTTCTTGGCGTATGGCTTACATAGCAGACACGGCAACAGACATTCTGGCGCCTCATGTCTATTTGCAACGCACCACACCTGAGGCTAAAAGATGCACCAATAAAAAAGTTTAAACTGTCAGAGAGACTCGAGGTATTTTCCCAAAATAAAACCACTATTTTATGCCGGTATTTATTTCGGGCATCTTCTGAGGGCACTTCTTCTTTGTCACTCGAGTTCAGAAATAAAATTTTTTATTTAATAAATTTATTCAAAGAAAAAACTTCTTTAAAATATTAAAGAGAACTTATGAGATAAAAGTTTATATCAAAGTTTATAGCAACTTTTAAATTGTATTTTAGGAATATCAAAGGGGGTTTAAAAACCAGTTACAATTTTGTTTAAGATTCGTGACTTAACTAATAATTGACGTATAGTTTAATTCTATATTAAATCTAGTTTTTTTAAATAAACTCTTTGTTTAGCTTTTGGCATTAATTAAACTTATAAATCAGATTCACATGAAAAATTGATATTAAAAATAATATTTCATGACAAATCATATGATGCAGTTTGAGGTCATTCGAAAGTGTATCGTGGGATCTTATGCTAACAATTTTTAGCTAAATTTTAGATTTAAATTTAATGTCACAAATTTATGAAAAAATTTAAACGCTTTTGTGCTATTATTAGAATTCTTAATTTTTAAAAACTCATTTTCATAAACTACCAGTACTCTAATGATTATTTAATGTTCGATTTAATAATATTTCTAGTAATTATCGATTATTAAAATAAAATAAATTTTAGTTAATTATGTGGATATAAAAAATAAAAATTATTATTTATGTCACGATCAATGGTAGAAAAAATATCTAAACCTATTTACTGTAAAACAAAATTCATTATACATTTTAAAAATTATTTTTATTATATTTTAATGTTTAAATTTTTTTTAAATAAATAGTTTTAATTAGAAATATTTAATTATGGTTCATTGTTGCTAGGAATATATTGACGAATCAATTTCTATACAAATGTTAGTAACTTAGGTAAATAAATATTCATTTAATCAAATGTTATTGAACCGAACGGGAATAATAATTATTATTTGATTCCCAGTATTTGGAGATTTTGATAATTCAATAATTCTAACTCGATATTTACTTGATTTTCTGAACTATTGAGAAACACGAAAAGATTAATAAAGGTTTATAGAAAATAATATAATACTAGTAGCCGTTTAACCTTTAATTACTGAAATCTTTCATATTAATACTAAAAAATCTATATCGCAATAATTATTGAAGATCTAACCGTCTAATTATTTAATAAGTTTCCGAATGTATGTCAAATCAAAACGAAAATTAAAACCAAATCATTTTTGGACATTTAAACAAAAATTTTATAGCAATATAAATTTAAAAATAAAAGTTTTTTATTTAATAGAATAGCTGTTGCCATCTTTTATTTATATCTCTTTTCTCATTTGAGATGTGGTTTCAATCTATAGTTTGCTTTCATTTCATTTATAGATTATTATTTGAAATGTTAATATTTTAATTAATACCTTAATAAAATAATAATTAGTTGTATATTTCAGTAAAAATTAGCAATATTTCCAAATGAAATATCATTTATAATTAAATAATTGAATCAAATAGCGTATACTTTTCAGCTCACTTTCTGATAAAGAACTTCGAGCTTATGGTTTTGTCGCTATGGTTACCAAAAACATAGAGGGGTCAGATCAAGAAAATTTTCATTTTAAATCTATAAACTCATTGGATTTTAACGCAAATTTTTTAACCATAGGACAATTTTTAGAAAATTGTTTTTTTAAAAAATATTTTCCAAAAAAAACTAACCGAAATAGATAACGTCGAATTGAAATGATAATTATTGAAATTCTACCCAAAGAATTTAAGGTGCCACAAAACGCATTGGTTTTGATCGAAAATTTTATTACGTTTGACCTAAAATTTTTAAAAATTTTCAATCTTTTTTGTTATTGAAATCCAAAAATTTAGGATAGAAATCATCTATTCCAGAATTCTAGGTACATTTTGTACATATTGTATTAACATTTACCTATAGTGTAAATACGGTTTGTTGATGTAAAAATATATCTAATTACGCAAATTATTAGACTCGATCTATACTTGATGTCCGATAGTTAAAAAATCAACCAGACCTTAGTTTAAAAATCTATTAAAACAAAAATTGGATTTTTAAATCTTTAACATACGTTTCTAAAATCCTTATTTTCAACAAATTAATGTATAATAACTGAGTTATTTTTATTAAAGTTATATTCGCAAATTCATTTTAAAATTATGCCAAAACCAGCCCGAATTTTTTACTTTACGACACACGCCCGACGCGACTAAATGTGTCGGGATTTGTGAAGATTGGCAAGTCTTTTCCTTACGTATTTAAATCAATAATAGGATTCCATTTAGATTTGAATAAAAATAAAACTTGAATCTTAACAAATATGTTAATTAAATCGATTGCGATAGATTTAGTGTCGATTGTACTGTTAATGTTAAGTGAGCTCTCTATGAATATATCGTTCTGGTTTCAATAACCATAATCATTACAGTAAGCTAATAATAATAATAAAATTTCACCACAGTTACTATATTTATCCTTATTTTATAATATTATAATCTAATGATGTGTTACACACAGTATAGATGAAAAAAGTACAGTTAATTAAGTTAAGAATATATAACATACTCTCACATTTAAAACTTTTTATATTTAGAAACTAAAAACACAAATAATTGTTTAATCAATAAAATACAAACAAACCTCAACTTTACTTTTAGATCCGATTGTTTGCAAACAATTAGACGAAAATTTGGCGATAAAAACTTGATCAGAATCTAAATATCGTAAGAAACAATTACGAGATAAAGCACCAAAAACTGAACTGGCATTAAGCGTTTCAAATAAAATAACGTGTTCTGAATTGTCTTCGAGTTGTATGAGTAACTGACTGTCCCGTGACTTATTTGTATTATTTATACTGAGATGACTGCCAGAAGTGTATTGCACATCTGATTCAGTACTGGTGCACAGACCTCCACAGTCGCTGATCTCATGATCATCAGCGGTCGAATTAGTGCTGAATTTGCTTTCTTTAACTAATAGTCTACGTTTTGACTGTCTTCGCTGGAAAAAAGAAATATGAGACTAAAGGAAGTGGTATTGAATCGCGAAGAAAGAGGAAACAGAGAAACCGCGTCTGAGATGTAAACTTAAAGCGAAAACTGGAGAAAATTCTGAGGATATAAAAAGATTGAATTATGTGTACGCTCGCACTTCGAAAAATAAAGATTCAGTGATAGAGTTGTGTAAAAAAAACATTAAAATAAAGTATAGAGAAAACTAAAAGTAGTGAATAAGCGAGAGATGGAGAGAAACCAACTCTCGCGTGGTTTTCCATTGAAATACTCGGCAATACGCAACTGTTACTGCATCTAAGTTTTACGTATGAGAGATTAAAATAGTATATGATGGCAATAGTGACTCAATGCTTGAATGCTGTATTGCTAAACAGTTTACCATAGAACATACACACAACAGTCTACTCAGAGTAAATAAAATTTGTGTTTTGTCACAAACTATAAAGAAAATGTCACATGAAATATATTCTGTTTGGTAGCGATTATTCTTAATGTAATATACATAAACATATTTATTGTAAAAGAGAATAATATTATTTAGTAATCATTAGGATTCACGTCTGTTTGCATAAACATTAGGCAAATCGAGTTTATACTTATTGTGTCTAATATTTAATAAAAATGTGGTTTAGCTTTTTAATTTTTGTCCTATTTATTATGCAATAATAGTGTTTATTGGCAATATAAAAATGTTAAGCAATTCTGAATATTTTTAAAAAACTAATTAAACGTTTATTAATGAAGACTATTATATTAAATTATATATTCAGGAGCAAACTAAGAATTGTATTTCCAAAGAAACTAATTCTTTCAAAAAAGAAAGAAAGATTGGTTTGTATTTTTCTATTAAGTTAGAGTTTCTGAAAAAAATCTAAAATTTATTTCAAAGACGTTATAAATAAAGTAAAGTTTAGAAAAGTTTGACGTCAATTAGAGCATTAAATGTCAATAGAAAAAAAGTGTAAATAAATTTTTTCGCATCTCAACTCTTGATGAAAAGTATAAATGATTTTTTGAGATTATCAATAAAAAATAATATGAACATAATTTTTATATGGAATATTATCAAGATTTAAAATTTGTACGATTGGCGTTAATTTAAATTTAAATTATCGATATAATTTACAATACAAAAAAGTGTGTGAATAACTCGAATCGTAAAATTTAATACATAATTTTATTACAAAGTTTCTATTATCAAATCGTCATCCAATGCATAATTGATAATATTTTACGAACAAAAGTTTTTATATTTGTTAAAGAATATGTGAATTTATTTACAACGTTTCTTTTAAAATATTTACTGAATTATAAGTAAACTGAGAGAATGCTGTTTTTAAAATGTTTCAAAAAAAGCATTGTTACTCAATTTTTTCAGTGACAATTTATCTTTGACTGACATTTATTACGCGCTAAATAAATATGGTTTTCTCGCGAGAGTTCAACAAGAATAATGATCTCTTTAGCTATGTTTGATTGTAATACAGCGCTAAGTTCACGTAATACAACACTATTGTCGCAGATATATGTACTGGAAATTAACACTGAAAACCTTATTTACGAACCTTGTCAGCAGTGGTTGCTTGGATATGCATCACTTTCAACAGAATATTGCGCATTATAGTTTGATCTTGAATATCACTGTTTCTACGGAATCGTCGAAAAACTGTTTAACGCCTGTTGCCGTTCAATTGCGTGTTTCGTTCTTTTAAATTGACGTCTCATATAAAAATCTTTGCTTTCCCTGAAGTTTTTTGCCACAGTTTTCCGAAAAGTTTATTCTGATAATTTGCATAAAATTTGCAATTGTGATGTTTCGAGAATTCTTTGTTCCACTAATGGTTGTATTACTTTTAACTAATAATTTTCTAGGAGAACAAAAAAGATTGCTTTGATTATCATTGCAAAAGCATAGCAAAAATATTCATTAGAAGTATTCACTTCCACTGCGCTTTATTACCCATGAAAATTAACTTATCCTCTATAATAACAATAACAATAATAATACCCTTGTAATAATTAAATTAGAAACTCGTAGATATTATCGCAGCGTCTCTAAAGTGGTATATCATTACGAAAGGCTTAGCATATACAGTATATAAGTTCATATACACACATACACTCCATCATCGTCTGCACCGAGTTTTTGCGCGTATGTTTGAGTTTCTTTTGAAACACGCATTATTTATTCAAATCAGATTAAATATTGAAATTTAATATAAAAGAAACTAGTTTTTCAAAAATAGTGATTTCACTATTGGTGACGAGTTTTCTATTCCAATGAATGAATAAATAAATATTAAATTAAATTAAAATTGTTACGACAAAATCTATAGAATAATATTATAACGAAAGTACACACAAACACTTGTTAGTACGACAGCACTACTAAAACTTTTTTTAATAACAAAAAACATTTAATATTGCACTGATTTTATTGATTTTTTCCACTCTTTCATAAAAGATATGGAATTATTAGGAAAATAGTGTCCCGTAAGCACCGGTTTAGACACTCGTAAACGTGTGCATGACTGCTCATGTAATGAACATTTTTGTTTACCATTGTTCAGAATCACATTTATTTATTCGTTTATAATTACATTAATCAGTTATCCTTTCCTTAATCTCGTGACTGTACGTATATCCTGCACTTTTATTTATTATGGCAATACTTTTATGATAATTTTTCATTTTCGGAGAAAAATCCAAATTTTATTTTAATTTTTCTTTAATCTGGCACTGGTTTTATTTAATAAATTTTTATCTTTTTATAAGCTATTTTTGGCAAAATCATAAGTAAAATGATTTATACGACAATATTTCAAAATAAATTTCTCATTTTATGTTATTCTGTTGTTTAATAGTATTGCACAATCTTTGCCGATAATAATCTTATTCTTAGAGACATTAAAATGTTTCCCAAGACTAATATGTAAATATATTACTAAACAACGTCACACATGTAATTTAAGCCATAAATTCGAGTTAATAAAATTTATATGAGTTTCAACTGTATTTTTTCTATGGTTTGTTTAATACGAGACGAATTATATCATTGATTTAAGATATCAATTTAAAATAGCGAGACTCAAAAACTTAGTTAAGCGGTATATAATATTCAATTACAATGAAATAAATAGTATGAAGAAAAGTAAAATATGCATTAAGCACATAACATCGAAAAATGTTTGGGTTTCTACGTTCGCGATAAAACACTATCCATGAACTATTTGTAAATTGGATTACATTTCGCTGAATGGTCTATTAAAATAAGAAGATAAACTTGAATCGAGTAAACGTAAAAAGTGAAATGTAAAATATATTACAAAGTTAATGCTATTAACATTGCGAAACGCAAGTTTGCGTAATATAATTTGAAAAATTGGGTAAACTCATTAAACTTTCAAAATATTTGTAATGCAATATATTTATATTATTTATTTAAATACAAACTAAATGATGTTTTCATTATTATTAAATATACAGTAAACTCTTATTTTAAACATACACAAAATTTTAATAAAGTAATTAAAATTGGAAAAGCACTTTAAACTGTGTAGAAAACCATAATAAATCATTAGAATGAATTTATAAATTTTTACATTTATTATAATTAATTAGTATTAATAGCCTTTTAATTTAATGTTATTCGAGTCATTTTTAATATTAACTTTATCTTAATTTAGAAAATTAAAGCAAATTATTATAAAATTGAAATTATTAGCTCAATGTGAGTTTATAGTAAATAGAGCTAACTTGAGTCGACAATATTTAGTCCTAAGCTGCTAATATAAATAACTAAGGCTAGTGATTTAGTGGAAAAAACCGCATTTTTTCTTTAATTATATAACCAGGAGATTAATATGATAACATCTATTAAAGATAACAATTTAAATAAAAGTGGTTTTATTTTCCCAGTTTTTCCCGGATTTGGCAGTGTTGTAAAATATTCCAGTTTATTCATATACAGTAACATGAAAAATATTCCCGTTTTTCGAATATTTAGCAAAATATCATTAATAATTGGACATAAGTATTTAAGAAATATTCAAAGTCAATGTAAAATTATGAAATTAGGGCATCAATTGTTTTAGTTCTAAGAAAATATTTATAAAAGTTTTAAAAGATAAGCTTTATTTTTTGAAAAATATTTAGTTCAATATTGCTTGAAAAGTTGAGAAACAGTTTTCCCGGGACTATTCCTGGTTTAAATACAATTTTTTTATTTACAGTTCCCTCCCGTTTAAACCACTTTTTAGTCCCGGAAAATACTACCCCTATAAATGACACTCAATTTCAAGCAAATATCTCTAACTACAGTTAACTTACAGTCTGTTAACGGTTGTTGTAGAAATCTACTGGTGTACTGACACATCTGATATATAGACTGTTATTAATGGATTAAGTGTGCAAATGTTCCCCGAAAACATTAAAATTTATGCTTAGTCAATATT
This sequence comes from Phthiracarus crinitus, assembly GCA_034698025.1. Taxonomy (NCBI): domain Eukaryota; kingdom Metazoa; phylum Arthropoda; class Arachnida; order Sarcoptiformes; family Phthiracaridae; genus Phthiracarus; species Phthiracarus crinitus. The sequence continues at coordinate 3,190 of JAQGAW010001118.1, read as the reverse complement.
AGTGTGGATAACCTTTTCAGTTTGATGAACACTTTTTTATTTTATCAGTTTCAGAATTCAATATATTTTATAAAATATCGTAACATACGTTATGATACATAATTATAAATATATAGACAAATAATATAGCAATAATAAAGATGAGCACACATTTTTCGGTTAATTGATTAGCACGAGCTTGAAATTTAAGGATAACTCTATGTTTTTGCTTCGGTGTTAAGACGAAACGTTAATCATAATTGAGAACTCGATATCATTGCAAAACAGATGTAAAGATCTGTTCTATAGTAAAGTTGAACTCGTGTTTCGCCAACGCACGAACGCTTAAATGCGAAAGTATATAATTATATAAATCATTAATGAATTTATAATATATTTAAAGGTTAAATCAGCGTAAGAGAAATACACTGATTTGTTGGTTATATTAGTGAAGTGGAGCGCAGAAACTATTTGGAGAGAAAACTTTTTAACTGATAAGACACTTGACTCGTGAGCTAAGAGTTAGTCTAATTTATTAATTTTGATAAAAAATTATAAATTATTAAACATACGAAGCACTTTGAAGAAATTTTTGGTTCTTTCTAAAGGAAATAAATTTATTCAACGATTTGCGTAATATGTTTTATTTATATAAATTTATTAAATTAAAATTGTTGTTAAAACAAGTCTATTAATTCATACTTATTACTAGGATCCGGATAAAAGCATATATGCATATAAATGCATGGAAATGCATGAAAGTTGAGTTTTTCCGTTTGCATGTATATATTAAAAAGTTCGAAAATAGATGCATATTTTCACAATTTTGCGAAAAATATTCAAATAATTAGCACTAATTTATATTGCTCAGCTATTTTTAAAAGAGAGCAATAAAATCTGAACTAACATTTGAACAAAATATTGTGTATGAGAAAGAAAACTTGTTAATTTTGTTGGGTTTTCCAACTGTAATCGAGGAAAAAGTAAAGAAAAGTGTTAAAACTAATGAAATTAAGTCTTATTTATACAAATAACTTGTGAAAAATATCAAATTTTTAATTTTGAATATATATTTTGTCAAAACGAGTACTTTTACGAAAGAAATTTCAAAATTATTTAATATTTAACTTTAAATAAGTTATAATTAAAGCTTTTATAAAATTTTCGCATTGTTTTTGATGCATATAATCGTCCATATAATAGAGTTTTTTAGTGCATAAATGCATTCATATTATCCTGATGCTAATTATCACATTTAAGATTATAAATCCAGTGTTTTATAAGAAATAAGTAAAACTATGAATATTGTACAGACTGACAGATCGAAAGCAAAAGCTTAATTTTATAGTCATAATTGACAATAAAAAATATATTTTATTGAAATAAACCCAAAATTTTTAACGTTTGTTTTTTGTTTACGAATTAATTATTATAAAAAATAATATTTATATAAAACATGCAAATGAAAAATAGAATTAAATATTAATGTGTATTCAAAAACATTTTGTCATCACTTAAAAAACAGAAACTGATTGAATAAATCTAGATTTTTCTAAGCTTTCAGTTACTAACAAACCTAATATTAACTAAAATTTACTTATAATTCGATATAACATTAAACTGTTTTTCGTAAATCTAAAGAATTTATCGCTTATTTTTTGAGATTAATTAATGAATACGAAAAATTTAAATATTGCTTTCTATAAATAATCGAAGCTTTTTTTAAATAAGTTCTATTTTTAAACGTAAGCTTAAACTCAGGGTTGAAAACCATTTAAGATCATTGCAATTATTAGCCAAATAATAAAAACTTAACTTATTTTTAGCGAAAAATTAATTAAAGCCAAATGGGTTTCGTTTTAATAAATTATCTATAAAAATATCAGAGACTATCCTGAATTTTATTTATCCTTGAGTTTTGGCGATAACTCTAGAGAAATAATGGGGAAAAATTCATTACTTACACGTTAGTAAATCGCTAATATCTCTACGTTTATAGCCAATGTCGTAAGCTTTTATAATGTTAATTATTTAATTAGTGCTTCAAGGTTTCTAAAATTAAATTACATTAAATATTCTTATTTCTTTGGCGGTTATAACACATGTCCAATGACACAATAATTAGCTAATAGATTAAGCTTTTTGTTTAATTAGTATTAATTGGTTAAGCACTTAATAAAAACTTTTATTAAATTAAAAATAACTAATTTTCAAAATAAACTATTATCGAAATTAATTGATGAATTTTATATGCTCGCAAAATATTTAGTTATTTGTTTAATAGTTTTGCTAAATAAAAATGTGTATTGCAATATTAAGTGCTAATAAAATAGTAAATTATGCTTAATTATATAAATTGTATTAAATGAAATAGATTCACAGCTGAACTATCAAGTCTTTTAGTAGGTTAACTTAAAATAACAAGTGATTTAGAGATGTTGACAGAAAAGAAAAATTATGGATATTACCATAGTTATCCAAGAGTAATACTTGCCCAGGATTGACCCCTTTCCATAATTTTGAAAGTTCAAGGGAAAAAATTTGAATTTGTTTTTGGAAGTAAAAAATTAAAATAAAACAAGATGGAACGGTCATAATATCTGACTTTTCAGTTTTAAGTTTAGATAATTTTAGGCAGGCAGGCAGACGGACGGACGGCCGAACGGTTGTCCAGCGGTTTAAAGAATATTGTCAATATTTTATCCGTTTTAAACATATTTTGAAATTTTGAAAGCCAAAATCTATAATATAGAACCGTTAATCTTTTTACAAAATTTTCAATTTTTTAGGTGTCTTATGACAGATTTTAAAAGCTTTTTAATTAGTATTAGGTTTCATTCTATTTTAAAAATCCTATAATTTCTTTTTCACAGTCTAAAAATATATCAGAAAAATATATATCGATTTATATAAAATTATTTTAAAATGTATCATTCAGTTTATTTGTATTTTATTCTCAAACTTTTCAAATTTTATTCTATTAGCATCAAAATACAGCATTTTAATAATTTTTTAATTTCCCAATTTCCGTCCTTTTTAGTACTTTTCATATCCTTAATAATGAGAAAAAGATTTAAATTAAGAAACATTGTTTCAAATTATACTGAATGATTCCATTTTTATGTGATATATAGGGAGCGGATATTTCGGTTTTAACCGAACAATTTTTACTTGTTTAAAGTTCGGTTAGAGTCAATATTATTAACTTCTA
>JAQGAW010001117.1:0-21477 GCA_034698025.1 Phthiracarus crinitus | reverse complement strand
GAATATGCGAATATTCTTTTGCATATTTCTAGTTTAAATGAATTATTAGGGCATATTTAGTAGTTTTTTGAAAAAATCAATTAAAATATATGCAAAAATATTACCTTAACTTTTAATAATAAAAAATGTTAAATTTTAATTGCAAAATATTTAAAAAAAATTTAAATTGACTTATAATGCATTTGTATCGTTTAAATTAAAATAATTAAAAACAATATTTAATAAATTCAGAAAAGAATAAAAAAATTTTTACAATTTTAAAGATTATTTAAGAATTTTTTAAGAATATAAGAATATTTGAGAATATTTAAGACATTTTATGGAAATATTTTGAGAATATTTTGAGTATTTTTTTTAGAAATATATATTCGCATATTTTCAATTTTTGAGAATAAAAATCCTGTCTAATTATGATTGGTTTCATTTCGTCTAGCAAATATTAACGCTAATAATGCAAAACAAATTCATTTAATCAACAAGTTAATGCTAAACACATTTATAGCGATTATTACAGTTTATTTGCATTTTAGAGTCAAGAAATTATAGTTTGCTGGGGCGCGGTCTGGGATGTGGGTTGGGATGTGGGTCTCTAGTAAATAAAATTACACTTTCGTTTAATCAAATGATAGTCACTTGTATTATATTTGTTAATTTCATTTTAAAATTAATTTAAAGTACGATTACGTTAAGCAAATATATTGATATATTGTATTTGATTGTGAATGCATTGAAATGAGTGACAATACGAATATAGACGAACAAATCGCTAAGCGATTGGAAATATTGAAATCAAACGAGAATGATGTCTCCGCTCATTCAACTCAAACTGAATCCAATTCACAGAAAGCGATTGAAGAGCGGTTCGCTATACTCAAAGGAATGGATCCAAAGCGATACACAGCGCCGCCAATCACTGTATATCAACAATACGCGCACAAAACTGATTCCGAAAAAACCGATCAATTGATGAAACAGTTTATCGATGAACTTCGTATCGATGAGAGGCGTTCGATGATTAAGAGGAGATCGTCCACCGATGAGGACATCGAAAAACGATTATCACGTCTTAGAGATGGACACGAGAAGCGAGACTATAACCCAATCAATACTGTACTAATGGAAACTGAATCGGTTTGTGACGAACAAACTGAAGAGGAAAAAATTATAGAAAGATTGTTAGCCGAAACTGATTTGCCATCGATTCCTGGTGACAGTAATTCGATTAATTTGAGCGAAGATAGTGATTCGCTTCCGTGGTGTACGATATGTAACGAAGACGCGATACTTTGGTGTCAGGATTGCAATCGAGATCTCTATTGTCGACAATGTTTCGAGTTTGTTATTTTATTTGTTTCCCATATAAATGCTCATAATCTTAACAAATTTAGTATTTTCCACTTAATAACGAAATTTCTAACATCAAAATAGATCTAAATTATTATTAATTTGAGTGATAACGTATTTTAAATAATTGATTTATTAATATTTTTAGCTTAATATGCAAATCCTAATATTTCTTGATAATTTGCAGTAATTTTTATTTATTAGGTTAAAACTTTCAATTAAATTTTATCAAATAATATAACGATAAAAAAACTTATTCTTATGATACTACAAAAATGCCTAATTATTTATTGGTTTTTAATTTACAGAGATTTTCACGACGATTACGAATTGAAGAGACACAAGACAACTCCATTTAAAGCACCCAAAACTAATATTTATTTGTAAATAGTAATTATGATAAATTGTGATATTTATCTGCTTCAATGCTTTTTTAAATCAGTTAAACTATAAATTTACTTGAAATAAAATTACACTTTCGTTTAATCAAATGATAGTCACTTGTAATATATTTGTTAATTTCAATTTAAAATTAATTTACAGTACGATTACGTTAAGCAAATCTATTCATAAGACTTATATTGTAGTCTTTTTTAAGCGTATAATCAAATTTGTTACACCAATCAGTTAAACTATAAATTTACTTGAAATAAAAACTTGAAACAAAAATAAATAAATTTTATATTAATAGAAACCAAATTTAATAAATAATTTGAATGCGTGATGACAGTGAAAATGAATTATAAAAAATATGATAATAAATTAAAAATAATTAATCAATTAATATATTTGTTATGATTTAGTGTTTACAGACATATTTTAATATAAAATAATGTATATTTAATCATCTTTTTTAAAAACCGTAAATAAAAACTACTTTATATGTTGTATATCGAGGAATGTGTAAACAATATTAACAAAATTTAGAAACAATACATTTACTGTAATAAGAAGAACACATTGCAATAGCAATCATCAATCACTACATTCTAAACTCATTTATTTGAATAGAGATCAAATTATCAAACAGATCTTTAATGCATATTCAAGATTCAAGTTTCTTCGACACGAATACGGCAAAAAAAATTAGGGTGAAGTTGGAGAATAGGGCTGACCAGCAGATGGAACGACACCTCCAGCTTGGAATCGCATCTCATCGCGACTTGCTCTGCAATCACACAAATTATTTTTTAAAATAAATAAAATTGCATAATAAAAGTATATCTTATGAAAAATAGCGTAAACAAGCATCAAATAAACATTATTGCTAGAGCCTCAACAATAGCATATTTATATAAAACAGAGTTATAAATTGATTTAAAAATTGGCAAATATATGCATTAATTAATATACAATTTTGTTTCTTTTAAAAGTCGTCCTAAAAGCACTTTACTAACAATTAGTAAAGATATGTGAAAGTTTTTGTAAAATAAATCTTGTTTCATGAAATTTCCCTTCAGATAAAGAAAGGTTATGAGCTTCACAAAAATTATAGGATTTAAACGCCATATTTTATTTTTTTGGAATATTAAGTTATATATAAATTAGCAAAATAGCACTTACGGTACTGTATAGCGTCGATCATTAAAAAAATAGCAATCATAAAAGGAGTTACTGTATAACGAATCCAGTTTTTTGTAATTCGTTTGCTTATAAAAATCACTTATTTAGCTTATGAAATAAAAAAGTAGCAAATTCTAACATTTTCCGGCTCTAATTATTACTACGGTATAATAACATATTTTTAATAATAAGTTTATTTTATCATAAATATAGATAATACGTCATATACGGTACGTATGAATGAATAGCGCTATAAAAAATATTAATGATAGCAGTTTGTACATTGAATCAAAAGCTAATCTAAAAGTAATCAGATCTATGATTCACAACATTTTCTATATACTGATAATATACATAAAAACAAGTAAACAATTTAATGAATCCTAATAAACAATGAATGCTTACTTTCTTCCGAGCACTAACATCCCAAAAACAGCCGCCACACCGATTGTTGTCAAAAATCCAAGAAAAAAAGCAATTCCATAGCAACCAATTGATATGCCAACGATAAAAGGCAGAACAGCCAATCTATTTGGTGTCGAAAAATTGATACAAACTGTAATTTGATATTTTTTAAATCATTTTCTACGGTTCATATTTCAATGCCTAATTATTTAACTATATATTACGTTTAGGAGGTTTAAGAGAGCTTTTATTGGCACTAAGACTATATAATTTAAATTTATGTTTTGATTGTGCGCCATTCTCTAAACATTTACAATAAACTTAGTGATCGATAAATCTTAAAGCATTAAACAAAGCATGTATTAAATAAATAGCTTAAGACATATGTGAATCAAGACATACACGGAATAAATGGATGCCTTAAGCCAATGAGGTTTTCCCTCAACGAATCTTCCGATTCCTCGAGCGAATGAAAGAAATGCCACAAAAGAAGGCGCTTCTATGCTGAGTATAGTGACCGCTGCCAACCTATTCAACCAAACATTAAGCAAACAGATATCATTTGAAATATAGACATACAATTGTAAAATTCCAGGTACAATGCATGCGATGTCGATCGGACTTATTGTGGTTATTAAACCAAATAATACTAAAAGCAGCGATAAAGCGGTTGCGATCTGACTCGACCACGACTCCACCCACCTATGAATGCATACAAATTGATTATCAATGACCATACAGTATATATCTATGATTAATCGTTACATACCATGTCTGTGCTTGTGTTCCGCCATTAGGACTGTTAGGATTCATCATCATCTTTCCAGTGGTTTAATGTGATATTCAAACTGTTATTCACTCCACACTTTAAATGCTTTATTTTTATCAATAAATCTTTCGTTTACGCATATAATGTAAATATTGAATGTGAAAACTGATAGCAATTATTGACAGTAAGCATGTAATTATATTTTCATACATTACGTTCCGATTTGTCATAGACTTAGTAAACGGATACATGAAATGTCGGGTCATGTGGGTTTCGGGCTCAGCTCGAGTAAGCTTAAAAAATTAAAAAATAAAGCCAGACAAAATAATATAATATCGATTTATACAAAAACAAGATCCGAACGGTCATTATATCTGACTTTATCATTTTAATTATAGCAAGTTTTTTGTCTAAGATGTGCAAAAGTTAACGCGGGATCGGACCCGGGTCTTGATGTCCATGTCTGAGTCATGGTCTCTAACATTAAAGAGGTCAGATTCCAAGTTAAAGTATCATGAGTAGGGAACGGGATTTTCGTGACTAAAAAGTGATTAAAGCGGGAGGGAAACGGGAACAAAAAAGTACCAAAAACGGGACTATTTCCTGGAAAATTTTTATTATTGAAAACTTAAAAAATTATAACAAGAGTTGATTTGGATATTATGAAACATTTGAAAATTATTTTCGGAAAATCTTTGTCGAATTCCTTTTAATAAATTTTTATACAGAGAAAAAGATCTTTCTACTTCTACTGATAGATATAATTGGAATATATATACAAATCCGGGATTATTTTACAAAACTGCTAAAAACGGGAAAATAAAACTACTTTTAATTGATTAGTAAGGCTGTGAAAAATCGGTTAGAAAAGTGTTAAATTTCGGTTGGTTATCGGTTAAAATTATCTATCAATTTCGGTTAAGGTTTCGGTTGACATTTTTATTAACATAAACAAATAAATTTATCGAGTATTATAAACAATTCGATATATTTAGAAATAAATCTAAATATTATTGCAAATAAAACTTATTTAAACGTATAAATTAATTTATTTTAATTTGCAAAGAATTTTAATAAATAATTCAAGTTCAAAAATAAGTGATTTTCTTTTAATTATCTTACTTTTATAATTTTTCAAGAACACATTTTTAACTTTTTAATAAAATTATTGCAGTTAATTAGACAACAATTTAATAAAATTTGAAATTTATTCGTTAAAACAAATGTTTTTTACTTAATTAATGAAATTCGGTTGAAATGTTAAACTTCGGTTGTTCCGGTTAGAAACCCGTAAATTCGGTTTTTTCGGTTAAAAAATTTGTTTTTAAAATTACATAGTTTAATATAAATAAAGTGTAAAACTAGTTTAACCGAAGTTTAAACCTTTAAAACTTTTTCGGTCTAAACCTATTTTTCACAGCCTTATTGATTAGTTATAATTAGTATAAGTTAACATATTAATCTCCCGGTAATGTAATCAAGGAATATATGCGGGATTATCCTGGAAATCCCTATCCCTAATCATGAGTCCAAGTCCAATGCTAAAAGACCCGGATTCGGATCTCGTTTTTCAATATAATATATCAATTTTCGATCTAAAATGAGTTAAAACTTAATTTAAAATAAATTTTACCATAAAATTTTTAGCATTTTATTATTGTCTTCGATTCTTACAAACTTTCTTTATCAATTAACTTTTTTACATGTATTCAACAGATGTAAAAAATGAATATCAATGTATATAGAGGTCCCAGATCCTGGTCCGTGTCTGCCTGGAAGTCCGAGTACTAAATAAAGCATGGTAGTCCAGGTCTGCGTTCGAGTCTTTGGATCGCTATTTTGGTCGCTCGTTATTTTCTATTTCCTTAACATATTCGTGTAAAGTATCCGTTAGTTTAGCATTTTTAGTAAGTTTCATTACACTAATTTAAGATTTTGTAAGATAATATTACAAACAGCAAATGCAACTGAGAAATTCTTATTCAATTCTTATCCATTTTAATTTAATCCAGTCATCAAAAATTTAATTAAAGCGGAATATGTCACTACGGATAGTGGAATCTGTCACATTTTTAATCGATAATTTGCCTAATATTTCTCATGAAATAGCGTATTGTGCCACATTTTTAATCAATTTTTGTCCATTTATATGGATTTTTTTACATTTATGTCATACTTTTAATATAAGGAAATTCCACAACATTTTTATACAGATTATTTTCTTCATTCAGAATTTTATAAATTTAAATTAAATGAAATTTTTAATTTTTATCGGTTTTTTTATCTTTTCAACAATTTAATTTTTAATTTCTTGTCATTTTTAAAAACCCTTAATAAAGCGTAAATTTAAAATGCAATGTGTGACGGACAGACCGGACAGACAGGACAGACAAGACAGACAAGACAGAGTATGGCAGACAAACAACAAACCCAAATGCCGTATAAATTCAGTTAAAAAATTATTAGAAATTTTGCTACATTTTAAAATATGAGTTTTTATAAATTAATACTTCTTCGTTATTTTATTATTAATTTCTATTTTTGTTCTACAAGTTTTATTATTTGTTATTTTTTTAAAATGAGGCAAAATTAGTAAAAGCTAGTGTTGTTTTACTTTTTAAATAATTTTACTTTTACTTTCACTTGAGAGGAAGTAAAATACAATTGAAATTGAAGTTGCGCTGAAAGAAAAAGTAAAATAAATACAACCGAAATTTAAATAAGGAAATTAAAAGTAAAATACAAATTTATTAACTTTTGCTTTTGAAATTAAAATAGAAAAGCGTCAAAAAATCAAAAATAAAATCAATTTTTCAATTTCTCTTTCACTTGAAGCAAAATTAAAATACAATTGAAATGAAATTTAGTCTAAAAAGCGAAAGCGAAATACAATTGAAATTAGAACTAAAACTAAAAGCAAAATTAAACAACGATTCAAATTAGACTAGTAAACAGCCCCCCGATTTATCGGGCCCCCGACAATATTCCGCGGGCCGGGTTCGGGCCTAATAATAAAAAATTCGGGCCGAGTCGGGCTTTGAAGTTTCCCTAATTTATATGGAATAATGACTTTATATATTTTAGAAATAAAAAAAATTAAAATGTAACGTTTTCGTTTAGTTATTGTTAAATTAATATAAACAGACTAAAACTCAAACAGAACCTGTTAAAGTGAATAATAAATTATTTTAAGTTCATATTGAGAAGATTTTTAAATAAAATGATTTTATACGTAATAAATTTAATCGGGCCTGATCTGGCCGGGCTTATGACTTTATGAAATAATCGGACTCGGGCCGGGCCCAACTTTAAGCTTTCGGGCTTCTGTCGGTCTCGGGCCTGAAAATATTAACGATTTACTACTCTAATTCAAATAAAATTTTACTTGAAATAAAAAGTGCAATAAAATACAGTACAGTAAAATACAATTTAAATTAAAAAATTTAGAAAAAAGTAAAAGAAAATCAAAATTAGAATTTGGAAGTAAAACAACACTAGTAGAAGCATAAAAATATTTTGATTACAGGATAATTTGTTTGGGTTTATGCTCCACAAAAATATTTATATTTTCAAATAAATGATATAGAATTTAATCAAAATTATATTTATAATGGTAACAGAAGTGGTGTCAACATTCGAGTTGATACCCATTAACGCACTTCAAAACATTTAGTGCCATTTTGTACAGTTTACACACTCTTTCCAGCAGTGTTTATATAAAAACTGGCAAAGCTTTGAACTTGTTTTCAGTGATTGATAGCATGAATAGTATAGAGTATAGCATAGAGTATAGCAAACAGTATTGCGATTAGTGTTCATTTTTTTGTTTGTTACGGATGTGTTCATTAAAACACTTTTATTATAATTATCGATAATTTCAAAAGTGTTTGATTTGCGATGCGTTGTTGTGTTCACACAATTGTGGAATAATGTCGATAGCGTTGACCACAATAGTGATATGTTTGTTGAGTGCATCACAACTGCGATCACAAATAGTTAGCACTCGAGTGTCAGATCGCGAACACAACGCTATACCACATCATGGAAGGTGCGAACCAATCACTATTCCATTGTGCAAAGACATTCGTTATAACGAGACAATTATGCCAAATCTATTGAATCATCAGAAACAAGAAGACGCGGGTTTAGAAGTCCATCAATTTTTTCCTTTGGTTAAAGTTCAGTGTTCGGCTGATCTCCAGTTCTTTCTTTGTTCGATGTATGCACCTGTTTGTACAATACTCGAGAGAGCTATACCTCCCTGTCGTTCTCTGTGCCAATCAGCCAGAAATGGCTGCGAAGTCTTAATGAATAAGTTTGGGTTTCGATGGCCCGAAACACTCGATTGCGACAAATTCCCGAAAGCTGGCGGTGAAGAGCTGTGTGTCGGCGACAACACTGAGCAGCGATCGTCAGACTCATCCAGTTCTCCGTCTCATCGCTATTCGTATAATTCTAATCCCACACTCAAGAAGACAATGTACAGAACGAACGCGTCTTCAGACCCGCCGCGAGAGTTAGGTTTCGTGTGTCCGCTTAACTTCGCCACACCTCCAGGCATGGATTACGTGTTCCGTATACGAAACAAAGACCATAAGAATTGTGGCGCGCCGTGCGATGGCATACTATTCAAGAACGATGAACGAAAAATCATTCGCCTTTGGACTGGAATGTGGGCAATACTTTGCATGGCATCCACATTATTCACAGTTTTAACGTGTTTGATAGACACCAGTAGATTTAAATATCCCGAACGACCAATTATTTTTCTTAGTTTATGCTACTTCTTTGTGGCAGTTATTTACACGATTGGGTTTGCATTGGGAGACTCAGTAGCATGTAATGAGCCATTTGCCGCACCTGTCGGTCACCCAAACACTAAAATGATTCGCACAATAGCGCAGGGAAACAAAAAACAAAAATGCACGCTTCTATTCATGACTTTATATTTTTTCACGATGTCGAGTGCCATTTGGTGGGTCATACTGGTCAGTACAGTATATCATTTCTATCAATATTTGCTTTTGATTTTAACATAGCATTTGTTATTCCCTGTTTCAATAGACTTTTACGTGGTTTCTCGCGTCGGGCCTTAAATGGGGTCACGAAGCGATCGAAAACAATTCTCATTACTTTCATTTGCTTGCGTGGGCTGTGCCTGCCATCAAAACAATAACGGTTTTGGCGATGAATAAAGTGGAGGTTTGAATCATATACTAAATTATTGTAATTTTATAAACTATGTTAAAATAATAATTCTTATTTTATTTGATTTGATCGCATTTCGTTTTAATAATGTTAATTTAATTCACTCTATTCTATAGAAACTGTTTAAGTTTAACCTATTTTTTTCGTTATTTATTTCGTAAATTTATTTGACTAAATGTTGTAATTTGATATTTAAAAATAGGGTGACGTATTAAGTGGTGTCTGTTTTGTCGGCCTTTGGAATCAACAATATTTATCGCGATTCGTGTTAATTCCTCTATTGGTTTATCTCGTCGTTGGCTTTTTATTTCTTATCGCTGGCTTTTTCTTCTTATGGCGAATAAGAACGCTAATGAAAATCGATGGCACTTTTAAAACCGATAAACTCGAAAAATTAATGCTTAGAATAGGTTTCTTTTCGGTGTTATATCTCTGTCCCGTTATTTTATTATTAGCGTGTTATTATTACGAGCAAAACAATATCGACTCGTTTCTGCTTTCGTGGTTAACTGACGTCTGTCAACAAGAGTATGGAATCCCTTGCCCTCCTATTAGACCCGATAACAAGCCAGTGAAGCCATATTTAAGTGTTTTTCTTATTAAATACCTCTGTTGCCTTATGCCTGGCATTACATCAGGCTTTTGGATTTGGTCCGAGAAAACGCTCACTTCTTGGGCCAACTTTTTTCGTAAATTGTTTTGTATTAAAAATCGAAACGAAGCTTATGTATAATAATATTTTTAAGTTAACTTAAACCTAACCTAACATAACGCTGCCATTATTATCAGGCTTTAAGCCTTTAAATAATCTGTTAAAAAGTGATATTATTTAATATTTTTCTCATTTCATATCATTTTAAAATCAAATTTAAATGATTTAATTAACAGTCGATAAGGGATTTCGTTCACTTATCTTAGACGACAATCACTGTTTAACATTTAAGGCATAATCAAAAGAGCTTACAGGACACTATCATTATATTTATTTATAAAACACTGCATTCTAAAGAAATGGCAAAGTTATTTAAATCATTTTTTTAGATAAACCATAAAATACGAAACGCTACACAATTCATTAAAAAAATCATGTCTATTAAATTTTATTACTTTTAATGAGATTATTTTTAGCGAATCGCGTCTTAATTCAATTGCATTAAATGAAAACTTTCTATTAAAGTTGATACAAATGTATATAAATAATTCATGTTCAATATTCGAAGTAAATGTAAATTATATTTAATTATTAAAGTTGAAATTTTTGCGCTTAATTGTAATTTATTTTTTTAATTTAAATAAAGTAAAGGGAAATAAATGTGTAAATTTTTCATTATTTACGGTAATAAGAAAACTTCCATATTCTGAGATAATTTTATATAATTATTTATAACTTGATTATCCAAATTATGCGATAATGCGATGCCATAAATCATAAACTTATTATGCGTTTTAATCAGGTTCACAATAATCGAGAAGAAAAAACTTAAATCGTTAGAATCTACAACGTATATAACGCTTTATAGTTTAGATTTAACTTGAAAATACTATTACTGTAAGCAATTAATTTACTGTTTAATAGTATTTATAATAATATTTTGGAAATAACGACAATATAAAATCATAAGAATAATTTTTGCAATCTTAAAGATTCATACAAATTTTAAATGCAAATTAATTTTTAAATACGTAAGTATTATTTTACGTTTAGATATGTATATTTTATGTCAAATTATTTATATATACAAACAAATAAAAAAATATCATTTCGAAGTTAATTGCATTTGTGCGGCGAATTCTGGCGGTGGTTCACTCATATTTGGTAATTCTGAAAATGCCATACAATAATCACCTATTTTCTGAATTTTGCCCATTTTGGACGAATACAGAGTGAGACAACCTTTCCATAATGACGCGTATCTATCAATAGTAAAATCAATTATATGAGTGAAACAAACAAAAACAAAAACCCAATTCGAGTTTTCAATGATTTTATTGGAAAAACGCTTATAAATAAACTGGATTTATGTAATTAATGATTGGGAAACGAGTTTAATCGATTGCTATCTTTTAGAAATGAGTTTACCCTTTATTCATGCGACATATGTCTCCAGTTTGGAGATAAGCTCCAGGTTCGTCCCAAACGCACGCATTGATCGATGCAGACTTGTCCGACACTTTACACGTTCGCACTTCATGACCATCTTTCGTAGTGTTTGGACGTCCTATCATAGTGTATGGTAGTGTTAGTTCAATATATGGTTGTGTTCGCATACATACGTACCGATTTCTAATACTATGAATACTATATTTAAATTTTTCATTCCATGCTTCAAATCACGAATTAATGTGACTGTGGGCTCCATTATGTTCTATAGTTAACATACAGTATAAACTATAGTATGTCACAAACCAAATCTATAACACATCGATTTCGTAACGAATTTATTCAAAATTAATTTTTACTAAGTTTATCGATTTTTGAACGCTTTTTTATCAATACTTATACAATATAACGTATTATACGCGTATTATATTATAAATAAACTAATTTAATACTTGTTAAAGTATAGTTTTGTTTATTAGTAATAAACTGTATGCAATAACCTTATTATATTTAAACTCAGTAGAAGATTATTCGAGAAATTCTTTAACTATACTTTATTAACATAAAAAGTTTTATATCCTAAATGATGGTCTGAATAAATACGCTAATGTTACTATTGTTTATAACATCATAATTCGTCAAAAGAGGGCGACACACTATTTAAAAACTTTAAAATATTTAATAAACACGTTTAATATAATTATAGCGCTTTGTAAGATAAAAGAAATAGAGATTATAAAAATTATTAATGTTTTATAGAATTAACACGCGCTAAAGTGATAACATAGATATCATAAATAAAATATTTGTAAATTTAACAAAACCAAACTATTTATTAACTGATAATCAATAAAACAGAAATATTCTAACCGTTAAATGAGATATGAATAGCGAAACAGATAGCAATGAATTTAATGATAGCAGTGATGTCACACAAAGCACTGAAATTGAATCTAATGATGGCATTAACGATTCATCAATCAGTGATGTCAGTGAAAACGCAAAATATAAGCAAATACTAAACCGAGTGTTGGTTCGAAAGTCGACCGCAAAACAGAGCTCATCTGTTATGAAACCTTCGCGTTACAGACCGGGAACCATAGCTTTGCGTGAGATTCGTCGCTATCAACACAACACAGAACTGCTTATTCCTCGCATTCGTTTCCAAAGATTGGTTCGCGAAATCGCGCTCAAAATCGGCGGTCAGTTATTGTTTCAGAGCGCGTCACTTATGGCACTTCAAGACGCAGCTGAGGCTTATTTGGTGCAACTGTTCGAAGACACCAATCTTTGCGCCATTCATAGCAGACGAGTCACTATTATGCCCAGAGATCTGTATTTGGCGCGAAGACTTCAGAGCGCGTCAACCATTTAGTCATACATTCAGAAATCAATTACAAATCCATTTAAACAATTAAATCAAATCAAATCATTTTAATTCTTTCAAATTATATTCAATCATACAATCAAATTCTCTTGTTTTTCGAAACAAAAATTCATATATATTTATATATCATATTTCAGTTTTAATCGTTTTAGTTTTACATGATTATTATATTTTAGATATTTGTTAATAAACAGTTAATTTGTAGTTTTCTGCATTCTATGATTAATTTCTGTATTATCAGTTTAATTATTTCTGTTAACGCAATCATATATTTTTAAATAAAACTTAAAATCAAACTTCAATTTATTTCATCATGTAAATGTAACTTCTTTTTATGTGGCAGTAGTACTGATGCTTTGTAGCAGAGGAATACAAGAACAAGAGTCACTAGAAAACATCGCATGAAAAAATAAGTAAAAGCATACCAACAAACAAATGTTTTAGAAAAAGTGTTATGAAAACCACTTATCTTTTCAGTCCGACAAATCTTTGCTTATTCTCACACATTTTTTCTTAATGTTAGATATTTTAGACGACGGAAAACTTTTTGAATAATTCTTTTGATAAATCATTTTATTAGTAAATTACATTAAAATTATATGTAAATATAAATACAATGTAATAACAATATATTGCTTAAATTATGTTTCATCATAAGTTACATGCGATGTATTATTTAACCAAACATTTATTTACGTTAAAATGAGAACAAAATAAAAAAAATTATTTAATTTTTATGGATTAAAAAAGTAGTATTTATTTTTTTGAAATCACTGTTGAATACTTTTAATAATTTTATTTAAAACATGATTCGCTTTATTACTTAATTTCTTTTTGTTTTGCGGAGAAATACTACTCAGAGATTTTAATAGCTTTTCATTGATTTCGCTTAAGTTCGATTGGGTTTGATTTGCATTGAGTTTATCGCTCACAAAATGAACATTAATCACATCAAATAATTTAATGAGTTCAGTAATGTATGGCATTTTTGGATTATCGCAATCTAATTGCAACATCAACTCATTGGCTGTATTTTCCCGAATAACTATCACGTGTTTAGTTTTATCGAAATTAGCAATATTTTTGAATTTTTGTCCTCTGAACAAATCGGTTAATATTTCAATCGCTGGAGATTTTTTAAAAGTACGAATCTCTTTCATAAACGCGTATTTCTCAAGAATATCTATTAACTCAATTCCGATATCAGTGTATAAGAACGTAAGCGATGAAAAAAATCGCGCAGGAATTTGACAGTTTGTTTTTTCGAAATATTTTTCTAACGCGTCTTTAAGAATAGGTACGAACCAGTAATCAGTTGGAAAATGCAATTTACTCAGCGATATCTAAGGAATAATAAATATATATATGAATTATCGTTATTTGGAAAGTCTATGAAAATCTTGACTTACAATCCAACTGCAAAGCTGTGTTAATGCTTTTTGAAGTTCAATATGAGACGTTTTCATTAAAATATTAACAAAATTACTGTACATTTGATTAATATCATTGACTTCTACGCCAATATCATCGGTACTGAAATCTTTAATCTTTGATATTTGAGTCAACGCTTGAATATATGCTGCGATCAACTGATTATTTTTAGTGTAAGAACTTTTGGCTGCGTTAACAATCGGAGACACAAGTAATAATATGTGATTTAACTTTGGCTCTTTTTGACTCAAAAATATCTTTATTAAATCAAAACATCGTAACCGAAAGTTCATTAATGAAACCTCTTTTTCTTTCTCTTCTTTTTTACTATTAAATTTGCTTTGAAAAACAGCCGAAAGTGTTTCATCGAATTGAAACATTTCATTATCGCTTAAATAAACCGATTCCTATACAAAACCAAATTCATTTAAACCTCATATTAAATCATACCATAACAGAACGCTTACCTCGTCATCGTTTTGAGCCGCTGGTCCTAAAGCATTGATTACGTCATTTCGGAACTTTTCATCCAACTCTATATTAGGGTTTTCGGTGATCGGCTCGTCGTCTTCAGATTCAGATTCACTTAACGATTGGTCATTCATTTCGTTTTCGGAATCATTTTCGTCTCCAGATTCCGAGCTGTCGTCAGAAAACATTTTATCCTCAGTTGAAGAAGTGATAGCATTGATTAATAGTTGCAAACCAGTGTCTGTGATATGATTGCAAATATGCCGAAACGCTGACGACAATACATTTCGGGTTAGCTTTGAACACTTCGCTAACATCGAAATAATCAATTCAGTCAAAACATCAGCCCATTCCAAAGAATCATCATTTTGAGAACTACTTTCGGTACTAATCGCGCGTTTCATACATTCAGTTAAATCTGGCAGAATATTTTCGATATCATTCAGTTCTTCGAAAAGCATTAACGCGAACAGCGAATTCAATAATTGAAAAATTTTAATTTCAATTTGCTTCGATTCGACAGTTTTATCACTTTTCGACAATTTTGAATCTATTGTCATCATTTTATTCCACAATTCATTTATTTTTGAATCACATAAACACCTAATATTACTTGATTTCATTAACTTATTTGCATATTTAATCATTTGGACGAGTGCTTCAGTCTCACTAAAAAGCTTTTCCTTATTTGTTTTTGAGCCCAAAACGCTTAAATAAAACAGTGTACTCCGAAAGCTATCCCTAAAAACTATTTGTAATTTTTCACTAATCGGTTCCAACGGTTTTTCGAACTCAACTTTAATGCCATCAGATATGACTTCGAAGTACGAGTAATAGAATAGAAACTTCACGATATTCCACAATACGTCACTGTCATCCTTATTCGTAATCAATTTGGCCATAAAAGCAATTTGTTGAACGCAACGAATCCTCAAAATATCATTTCCATCCAATTTATTAGTGTTAATGAATAACAATTTTAAATGTTGCAACCATTTTCTGATCGAATCAATATTGAAAGTCGACAGTAAATTACTGAAAAACTTAGTTCTCGATATATCATCGAACATTAGAGAACCTGGTTCTTTGATAAAGCTTTTGACAATAGCTATTTGAATAATCGATTGGTCGCATGTTTTCGAGTAATTAATTATAAATTCGCATAAATGTTTGGCTGCAACTTGTAAGTGATGATTGCTGGCCGCAGACGTTGACAGCGCTTGAATAAATAGACGTAAAAATGATGACGAAATTATTACTTTAATGTGTTGTTTTTCGGTGATTAGCGGAAGCGCTACTTTAATCAACTCGAAACCGAGAAATCCTTTTTCGATTTGGTTCGGGATAAACAATTGAGAATCGACCACTTCATGCCAGAAATTCGCAAAATTAAGTTTCGGGTTGTTTAACATTGTTTTAATAATTTCATGATTTAACGGATGTATAAGTGGAAGGTAACCACTGGTAGATTTGATTGCTGTTGACAATACCGTCAAACTTTTGGCGGTAAAAATCTCGTTGTATTTATGTTCAGTGCAATCGTCAGCGATATGTTGTTTGAGCAATAAAAATAAATATAATAAAAATGGCTTAATATCGCCATCAGTTTTTGATTCTGAGTCCACTTTCGAATACACAATCGATTTTAACAATTCATTATTGTTAAGAATGGTAATAAAATCTCTCATTAATTCACAAATAACTATTTCAATGTAAGGTTTTTTAGAGCCCAATGCGTATAAAACATTGAATATCTGCTCAAAAACCTGTTGATCTTTGACACCATCTAATCGTTTGCTTCGCATTATTGACGCGATTATTAGTGACCATCCAATCACTGCGTCGTGATTCGCCACTTCTTCCACTTTTCCCAAATGCGTTATTGACTGTTTGAATATTGATTCTAAAGTTATATCTTCAGAAAACTCTATTAAAACCTAATCAACAATAATTAATCATTAATACATTATTGAACTACAATTTTCGATGAAACACTTAACACTTACTTGCGTTAACAGAACGGAAAAGCCATGTCTGGCGAACTGACGCGCGGACGACAATCCACGAACCAATCGGTCGACACAATAATTCAAATCTGAATTACCATTTGAGTCCTGAATTATTAGATGATATTAATGTATTGAATACGAGTTAACCACAAACACGTGTCACAATATAACGTTATTATTATGCATACCTTTTGTTTACGAAGAATGTCGAGTATGGTTCGAATGCTTTTATTTCTGGCTTCAGTGTTCGGACTGCAAACCTCCCAAAACTTATCCAAAATAATTTGGTCAACATTTCGATTATGTTTAAGTTTAGCCGATTTATTGTTAGATTTGTTTTTAGCGAACACGTGCTTTCCATTGGTTGCCATATTTTACTAGCAATTCGTCGTTAACATAACATAACGCGTTAATGCGTTCAGTATTTACTTTATCAACAAATTTCGTTATTCCTCACGAATTAACTAAATATAATTTTAGGTCGAAATAACAAATGTAAATCAATTACAATTAATTCTAAACAAATGTAAAATTTACGAACAATTTTGTTATTTTTGTGTTCAACAAAACTTAAGTTTTTTAAAATAGTAGTGTTTGAAAACAATGCTTCAGTCAGTGTTATTTGTTGGATGCGGTTAGAACTAGATTGACTCGATATAACGATAATGTATTGCATTATAAAAATAATAGGTATATAGAAAATTGTAGTTTTTACTAAACTCAAACATAAACAAACGGATTAACGGATAAAATTTGAAATCCATTGTACACCTGTTTTGAGCCACGATTTCTATATAAATTTATTTATTCCACTATCATTGTCACTAAAACTCAGTTTCTAAACCGCAACCAACAAATAACTCTACTGACTGTTATTCTGTATTTAGTTATTTATAGTGTTATGACCAAACTAGTCATTAAATAAATTCGATTCGAATTTAATACGTTTTATTAATAATAATAAATCATTCGAATAATATTTCCAATAATAATAATAATAGTCAACGATAATAATAATAATATAATTTAATTAATGATTTAGAAATTGATTGCATTGCTGCCAAAATGGCGTTAATTGTGATATAATATCACTTATAATTACATATTAAAGTGTTCGGTTAACGATATGAAAACGCACTGAAAATGTGCTCAGTTTTCAATAAATATACTCAACGGAAAACGGATATATGACTACTAAGTCATATTAATATACAATACATTACATAACATAAATTATGTTCATAACAATAGATTAATGAATTAAACGAGTTATAGAAACCAATCTATTTCTATTATAATCAATTTTCGTATTCTTATCTAAAGTTAATTCGTTTGCCTAAATATTTTTAAACGCAAAATTCCGAATTGCAAAATGAACGTAAATTGAAATAAAACCATTTTAAACATTAGTAATTATATGTGTGTTGTTTGTTACTATGGTATGCAATACCGTATATGTTTATGGGAAAATATTTCAATTCATTTCAATAATTATTTCAATTTTTTTATCGCACATTTACCTATTTTGAGCGTTCATTAAGTCGAATCGGATTCACAGTTAACTACACTTACGACTCGACTACACGTTATTCGTTAAACTTATTGTCATTTCGAAACATTAAACATTCAATTGAATGAATATGTTCTATGAATAGAGTAATGTTTAGGGTTTAGAGTTTAACTGAATTAGTATTAAACATATTATATGTTTT
This sequence comes from Phthiracarus crinitus, assembly GCA_034698025.1. Taxonomy (NCBI): domain Eukaryota; kingdom Metazoa; phylum Arthropoda; class Arachnida; order Sarcoptiformes; family Phthiracaridae; genus Phthiracarus; species Phthiracarus crinitus. The sequence continues at coordinate 3,077 of JAQGAW010001117.1, read as the reverse complement.
AATCAGTTATAATAAAACAAAACGAATAACCAATTCGTAAATAAACTCAAAATGGTATCAATAAATAGATTACCGGATGAAATATTATTGCATATATTTTCGTGGATGCGTTTCGAAACGCGATTAAACGCATCATTGGTATGCATTCGATGGCACGAAATCATCGAAGCAAGTGTTGCGCCAATCATTGAATTCGCGATTCGATGTCCACAATGCGATTCCGATAACACGAAATTCATTCACACAAATACTCTCGAGAATTGCATCGATATATTAACAAAAACTAAACGAAATTACGCTAAACTAATGTTAGATTGCGTTAACTTAAGTTACATTGAACGCAATTACTTGAAGAAGTGGTCAATGTTTGGCACAAAAGTATCGCATTTGCATTTGAATGGATGCGTGATTTTCGATAAACAAGTTTTAACTATAGTTTCGAAGTGTCCAAACTTGAAACAGTTGTCGCTAAATAACAATTCTTATTTCGTTCAAAATAAGCGAATTTACAGCGAAAAATTAATATCAAAATTTGGTGAATCAATAAAAAACTTGGAAACACTGGACATATCTGGCGGACAATCGTTTGGATTGTGTGACGCGCTGTTTATGACGATAGCGTCGCACTGCACACAACTCCGTTCGCTCAACATTTCCATGTGTAAGATTGTGTTTTATAGCGGTGTGATTCGGAGATATTATTTCCAAGAATCACCACAGTTTGGGAATAGTAGTAAGTCATCGTACAGTCATTCAAATATAGCCACAGCTTTCGCGTTCACCTTTTCTATTGTAATGCATTTTCTGAAAACTTACGGATCAAATATTGAACACATTGACATGAGTGGTACTGATGTTTGCAGAGAAAATTTAATAGAACTGTTGTCATGCGAACAACTCAAACAATTACGCAAATTAACGATTAATAATTGCGCAAAACTTAACCAAAATGCGATTAATCATATCGAAAGTTTGAATCCCAACATTGAAATTATACACTAAAATTTTTGATTACTTTTGTTTGTATTTTGCAGTATGAAATTGGTTTGTCGAAAATATTTGTATCATTGTTATAAAAAAATGTTGATAATTATATAATGTTGTATTATTGTATTAAGTTTTTTAAAAGTTTATTTACAGAGTAAAATAAATAATCCTAAAAAACCAGATGTAGTACAGTATTACTTATGTTTTTATATTTATGATTTATGTTCGAACAGCAGATGTTGAGCATCGCTGTCTGATCTCTAAACTTTAGGTGGGGTTAGAAACAGAAATCGCAACACTTGATGTGAGCAGTAAAAATTCAAAAATTGGAGAATAAGCGGTCGATTAGCGATTTTCATGACAAATCAACCCCTTTATAAACTATAAAAATGATTAAGTAATGAACTAAAAAATTATACGATATTTAATTTCACCGCGATTACAGTTAGTTGCCTATTAATTAAAACTATAGAAAATATCTATTTAGTGATTATTAATTGAAAACTGTTAAATTATATATAGTTTTAAAAATTAAAAAATGATTTTATCAAAATAAGCGGTTTTATTAAAATTAGCGGTAATTTAATGCTTATAAAACAGCACTAGAGTTTTTCAACTCAAATATGCACTCATGACTTACTAAGAGGATTTGGCTCCAGAAAATTTTGAAAATCAGTAACTTATAGAATTTTTTTATGACTCATCATCATATTCATCATACATTTTCAAAAATCTATTTAACATTAAAGTGGCGTAATTAAGCTGAAATTATTTGTTTACCTCATTAGTCATATTGTATACGTTTTTAAATTTTAAAATCTACATCATATTATTTTACTTATGACTTTTGTATAATGTCTAGACATTATGTTATCTCTATTTTTTGGCTTTTTTCTTTAATTATCTACGCATACGCATAATATACGAAACTGACCCCATTTATCGTGAGCAGTCAACCGAACACAACTTAATTAATTTTTGAAACTTATCTAAAACTTTAAAATCTTCGAATGATTTTTCTTTATAAAATGCTACAAATTACTCCTAAATGTTTATAACAAAATTTCTAAATTATTAATACTTCTTTATTTCAAGCTATATTTAACTTTAAAAGTATCATAATTCCTTTTTCCAAATTTTAACCAAATTAAACCTTCATTTTTATTTAAACACAGGTTAACAGATCCTGGATAATGGAATAAAAATATGCTGTTATTAAATTATTTAAAATGTTTACTGATATAATTGGCAAATAATCTATTTTTTATTTTCATTAAAAAAATTATTGGAAAAGGTTATGGAAAATAAAATATCGCGTCATCATAACACATATCGAATAAATAAATACAAAAGTTATGAATATAAACTGTGACCTAAAGTTTTAGTTCTGGGAATGTTTACATCTGCACGGCATTCAAACTGAGCTCGATTTCTATTGTTGAAAGTCAGAAATTTTCAGTATGGGTCGACTTCGAGTCAATTTTTATAAGTCACGTCATGTAGTAATGGCTCAATAGTTTTTTGCATCTGCTTTTTTAAAACATTGTAATTTGTCGAAATAGAAGGAAAAACTATGTTAACATTATCTTAAATTGAATTATTATGGTTTCATTTATTTATTTTAATTTTTCCAACCAATTTTATTCGTTTATAAATATATTTTAATTATGTTTTGTCGTTATCCTGTTGTATACTATCAAAACTATTTTAAATTATAAAATAACTAATTATATACGTTAATATTGCATAATCTTTCTAATCTATGGAATTACACAATTTTAATACAAATTCAAAGATACTTACCGTGCATTTTAAGCCACTGTTAGAGTATTGCTTTTAAAAAGATTTAAGAATAAATTATATTGAGTATTGTATGCTTGTATACAGTATACTGAAGACAATATTATCCGATTGTGATGTACATGTTTTGATGTGATTTTCTGATGTGATGTGAACTTCCCAAAGGGACTGGTGTTCGATTGCAAGTTAGCTAACATCGAATACAGAGAGAGCGAGAGAGAGAGAGAGAGAGAGAGAGAGAGAGAGATAGAGAGAGAGAGAGAGAGAGAGAGAGAGAGAGAGAGAGAGAG
>JAQGAW010001116.1:0-21477 GCA_034698025.1 Phthiracarus crinitus | reverse complement strand
TTGAAATTTTTAATGTCATTTTATATTTAATGTGATTAATAACGCTGCGAAAATCGTTAGAAATAATGGTACAAAATCGTTTATTAATCGTTAGAAATAAATGATCATATCGTCAGAAAAATCTTTTGAAAAATTGCTATCAAAATAGAATAATTTGGTGAAGGGTTTCATTTAAAAATTTTCAAAAATTTGGGAATATATTAGATCTATATGACAATATTTTGATTTATGTATTTGAAACTTTTAGTAAAAGGTTTTTTCTAATATTTTCCAAAACAACCTCAAAATACACACTCTACCAAAAATGGTCGGATTTACACGACAATTTATTAAGAATTTAACATTAATCGAAGATTTTTCAATAAAAATTGCAATCAATTGAAATAAAATAAAATCGTTAGAAATAAAATAAATCATTAGAAATAAATAAAATAGTTACAAACGAAAATTAAATGTGACTTTTATAAGTTAATTTAGTTATGATTCATCTATATTTTCTATTCACATACGTTTTTATTTGTTTTAAAGAATCGTTAATTTATGATTTTCGGGGCTCTAGTTATTAATTAATTTAATATCTTTCTCAAAAATAATATTGTAGTATTAGCTATTTTTGATTAAAAAACTCTAAATTTTCAATACATAAATTTGTAACGAATAGCTAAATACTTTGTATTGTTAGAACTTGGAAACAATTAAAAAATACAACAATAAGGAAAGTATTAAAATGTTTAAAAATCGAAAAATATTTGAAGTGATTAAATGTCTTTTTTCCACAAAATAACGGAAGATATTGGTGGCCAAGCGTTAGAAATAGAAGCTCAATCATCACAAGCGGAAGATAGCAGTGAAACTCAATCTCAAGATCCGACAATCAAACAAGAATGGGATAAACTGAGACATATGTTCGGTACTGAATCGGGTCAAGCGTTACCGGACCTAATGTTACGCAATCTCGAACGTCACGGCATTATATTCGAGAGTAAGATAGGACATGGAGGTTATGGCGAAGTGTGGCAATGCATGCGTAACGATAACATGTTTGCGTGTAAAATATTGGCGATCGAAAAATTCAAAGATAGCGAAAAAACGCCTGACGAAGCGGCACAACTGATATTCAAAGAAATACCGATATTGGATCTGATCCCCAAAGATCACGAGCACATCATTCGAATGGATCACGTGTTTCGCATTCATGACACGAAAAAGGCTTTTCTGCCCGCTGTTGTGTTCTTAGTTTTCATGGATCTGTGCGAAGGAGATCTGGTGGCGATCGTCAACCGAAATGCCGAAAGAAAATTATTCGAAGACGAAGCGCACCATTGGCTAAAACAGGCGATAAATACAGTGATTTTTCTACACGCGAAAGGTATTGTACACATGGATCTAAAACCGGAAAATTTTCTTTACGTAACTGATCCCATAACGAACGATATAACATATAAAATCTGTGATTTTAGCTTATCGGTTCAAGTGGATCCGGAAAATCCAATTATCGAAATGAATTCAACCAGTTTTAAGTATTATCCACCGGAGACTACCGCTGATGAACCAATTGACGCGTTTAAAGTTGACGTTTACTCGTTGGGAGTAACTTTGGCCGAAGTTGTGGCTGGCTTTGGCGACGATAGAGGCGAGGGAACTGTTGATGAGGAACTATGGTATCAAATGACTCAGGATAGAGTGAATGGAGGTAATAAGTGGAGGGAAGCGTACTCCGATGAGTTGGCTGATTTGCTGGTGTATATGTTAGACGAGGACCCAAACAATAGATGTGATACTAGTTATGTTGTTAATGAGGATCGTTGGTATAATTTGGAAATTTTTGATTAAGTATTTTAACGGATTGTTGCCTGGGATATGGGTTTATGTTAATAATTTGGGCATTAATTTTTGATATAATTCGATATAATTTAATTGAACAGTGAAATTTTAAACGTCAGATTAATTAAAAAAGTATAATAATTTTTGAATTTTTGTTGATAGCATTATTAGCAATACCAAGATTATGTGATAGCATTAATTTCTAATTCAATTACAAATTATTAACAATTTTTATTTACTGATAATCGAAGTTTTTTTATAAAAAGTTTTAAATTATTAAATAAAAAGTTGATAATGGAATAAATTATCCCACTTTAAGGCAGATACAAGTGCTAGCAATTATTTTCAAAAACCAAATTTTAATGTTATCAAAATTTAACCGTTAAGGTTGTACGCAATTATTTTCCCCTTTTTATTATTTTATCTGTTTAGCACTTTATGATTTTTTCCAAACATTTTACTTCTTTTTTGTGAAAGGCGTGACAACAAACAATTCGTTTTTATTTTACAACACAACGGTAGCATTCAAACGAAAAAAAAGTATAAAAGAAATAAAAATCTTCGAGAAAAACGGAGAGATCGAGCATTTTGTGCGCGAGTGTGTGAACAGTTTTTTGCCATTAATGTTCGATTTTATTTTTCTTTCATATTTTTATGGATTAAATTTTTTCCTATTAGATTTTATATGCATTTTGTACATTTCTATAGAGAATTGTTTTATCAATAAGATTGGAGAACAAAAACAAAATACGGCCGTAAATGGCTAGAAATGAAATTTTATAGACTTTAAAATTGAACACAAATCAATGAAAACATGATTTATTATTTATTTTTATTTCCAACCAATTCATAAATTCGGTTTTCCAGATATAAATTTCGCAGTACATGTAATTTTAACCGAACCTCAATCTTATTATAATACAGACTTCTAAACAAGTAACGCGTAAATAAATTTTTTTTGCAGATTTCCACCCATTCCTCTAAGTCTCCTGATTTTATTCGTTTTTTTACTAAGAGAATCTCAATTTTAAAATTTACGTGACAAAAAAAAAGTTATTTTTTCGCGTACAGTCACACTATGCTACTTTCACTCTCGCATACATGAGAGATGAACGGGAAAAATTAGAAACGACATGCAATTATTATATTAGTCGATAGCACTATAAATAAAAACGCTACGCTTAGTTGCAGTGAAAAGTTTTTTCATTATATTTAAATTTCGTTGCTATTCGTTTAATTTGAACGCTTACGATCCAAACAACAAAAAATAAAAATAAATCATTTGTTAATTTTCTATAATTTCGGTCGACATGAAAGTTTAAGAAAAATTTCTATTCGTTTCTTTTCGTTAACCAAAGAGTATTAAAAAATTAATGTTTTTTTGTTGGAATAGAAAAAAATTACTCCTCTATTAAATATCATTACCGTATGTCATCATCAAATATAAATCTTCTTAAATTATAATTTCTTTGTTGAGAACTTTCTCATCTGTTTTGATAATTTTTTTCTTGTTTCATCTTTAAAGCGTAGATTCTGTTTTAATCACACCATTAATTAATTAATCGAAAATTTCAAATAAATAACAAACGGCAGCACGAGTTCGTGCCATTAATTAATTTAATTGAAGTTTTCTTTTAGTGTTTCCTTTTATTTGGAAAAGTGATTAATAAATGATTGTCGCAAAGAGGATCATAAAATCGCTTTTTGAAATTAAAATCACGAGCCGTTTGTTGCCGTTAGAAAAAGATACTGCATTTAATATGGTATCGCGAAAAGTTTATTTCGCTTTTAAGATCGGAATAATTTAAAAGTACATGTGACTAAGAATCTTAAATGAAGATTAAAAGATTAACTTCAAAGATAAATGGACTGTTATATTATCGCTTTGTTTTCATTTTAGCTTATCGTACTCGGCGTTGAAAAGCACATTATCGAAAAAAAAACATTCTTTATTATACAGTACTCAAGCAAAGTTAAGTAATTTTTGTTTCGAAATGGAAAGCAGTAACTTTTTTCTTAAAAATCGATTATTTCGTCGTATGTGAGATTTTTTAATTTTATGAAACAATTTCGAAAAACTAAATATAAAAGATCTTTTAGCTTATATAATCCCTCCCTCTTTTCCTAGAAGAGTGAAAAAGTTATGAAAATATAAAAAATGTTTCCATTTTCGTAAAAACAAAGTCGCAATTTATAACTATAAAATTTTAAAAATTTTTTTATTATTCTTATAGAAATTCAAGTATAACTATGGAAGATGTGTTTCGTCTACTCTGCCGAAAATGAATTTCTGGTCAGTTCTTGTTTTATGTATGAAAATATATTATCTATAAGCATAAGTATTTGCTCTGTTCTCTTAGTGTTTTTAGACTTTATTGCATTACAGTACATATATATACTGTTAAGAATATTTTTTTAGATTTTTGTGTATGTTTTCCACTCAATCTCAATGGCATAAGAAACACAAATACTGAAGCAAAACACAAACACAGGCACATAGATATATGCCGTACAAGAGAAGAGAACTCCAAACGCTATCAATGTGTGTGTGTTTTTGTTTTAAATCCAATTTATGGTTTTATCGTTTTCCTCGAGGAGTTCGCGTCAAACATTGGGTTTTGGAGAAGAGAACGTAAAAAATCTGTAATATATATATACACAAACGCAGACCAGTTATATAAGATAAATCGTGGAGGAAAATGTTTTTGCTTTTTTTTAACTTTCAATTTTTTTCATTTCCATTGCAATTTATTTTTTTTCTCTCGCTCTTCCTCTTACTTTTTTTCGCGATAAAATAAAAGGTTACTGTTTTTTAAAGTTGTGTTGATTAAATTTTTGCGACAATTTTAAATTTTCATTTCGAATTTGTGTTAAAAATTCGCTGGAATTTTTCGAAGCGAAAATATTTTCCAAAATATGAAATCTAATCATAAGAAAGAACTCACTCTCATAAACCATGAAAAAAATAACATCCTTATCCGTTGACAAACGATAATGACCTGACACTAGTGCATCATAAAATCCCATTCATTATCAAAGAGTAACAATAATAAAAAAAGTTTTTTATCAAATGACTTTTGCGACCTTACAATGTTATATATCGTTATAACTAGAATAACCGTTTTATTTTTTGAAATCAGTTTTACTTTTGGATTCAATAATAACCCTAAAAAGCCACTGTCTGTATGAACACAAGATTAGTCAACTAGTTTTATTCACAGAAAAATCTTTCAAATATTAGTTTGATTTAACAGAATGTCAAAATACTATCTTTTCAGTTCAAAAATTCGTTTGAGAATAGCAGCAAAGAGATTTAAAAAAATTGAAATATTTAATTTTAATATTAGATAAATTTATAAATTTTAATAAATTAGTATAAGGTTTGACATTTTTTACAAATCTCTCTCTCTCTCTCCCCCCTCTCTCTCTCCCTCCCTCTCTCTCTCTTTCTTTCTTTCTCATTCCAGTATTTCTTTCATGTGTTTTACTTGGAGATTTCAAATCAAAAATTAAAATCAGTAAAAAGCTTTATTAATGTTTGTATATACAAGTTATGGTTTACGCAAATATAAAGTTGTGCGCGAAAATAATTTGGTGCATTAAATGTATTAATGATTTACACAAACTGAAAAGCAAAATTGCACTAAAACATGCGATACACCGCGAAATAATAAATATACATTTCTTTAAATAAACATTAGGTTTAGATTTAGTGTTTATTGCATTAAAAATCCATTTCGGTTGTTAACACTATGTATGCGTTTATTGTTGATATGCAAATGTGCCGCACTTTTCGATTATATAAAAGCGTTAATACATATATTACTCCGCAAAAGTAAATAGAAAATGGATAAGTTTTCTTATTTTTAATGCGTTTGCGAGTAACCGCTACATTGCTGTTAATTTTTACAATGTCACGAGAGTGTCGGTAGTAGTAGTTAATGCTTTTAATTATTGTGAATTATGGGATAAAGCAGTAAATTCATTATGTTTCCAGAGTGTGGTAATTTATTTTTAACTGTCCAAATTAAATTTAGCAATGCTTTATTTTATTTTATTTGCTTTGCAGTACGGGTTGTTTGGACTGCATTGAGGAAAACAAAACCATCAGTTATATAAAGAAACTTTTATATTTGCCAATTTTTTTCCACTAATATGCTATTAAAAATTGTTAGCGCTAATGATTTAATGAAAAAAGTTAACTATAGATGATATCACGGATATATCCATTGGCTAATCGTTTAGAGTTGCATTATTCTGACAATCGATTACAAATATCGCATTTCTTTAAAGAATTTTTTTCAAAAAATAAACGCGAACAACGATTAAAAAATATTTCACATTTTTATTGGATTTTTCGTTACTCGAAAAAAATCCTATTATAAATTACTGTTTTATTACATGTTATTACTTTTGATTTATTATTTTTCTGGCAAACATTTCATACTTTTCTCATTTTTCTATCCGATTCCACGGATTCATTTGTCATTTTAGTTGCTTATGTTTACTATTAAGTATAAAAACTATTTTTCCCAGTGATCTCGCGTTGAAAGAAAGATAGAGAGGAAGTCATTGAGAAAGAAAAAAAGTATAAGAAAAAACATTTTTCCGAATCGATGTTAAAGAGATGACTATTTGTCCGAAAAATGGGAGGTATATGTAACGAGATTAATGATCGCTAATGAGTATTCGATGCAGAGTTTTATTTTCCAAATAACGGTCGCGTATCGATTAAATGGTTTGTTTTTTCTCAGTAGAATAACCCACACTTTTTTCGTTTTTCTATGTCTCTCTCTCTCTCTCTCTCTCTCTCTCTCTCTCTCTCTCTCTCTCTCTCTCTCTCTCTCTCTCGCATCATCAGTGCCACAGATGTTTATTTTCATAGTTATGGCAATTAAATCGTCTGTTTCTTTTTCGTTTTTCAAGAAAATTAATTGTTATTTTCCATCGATTATTTGTGTGTGCATGTATGCGCAAGTAATAGTCAATTATTGCATTGCACAGCTATTTGAGCGAAAAGTTTTTAATCAAACAAATTGGTTCTACTTTTCCGTTAATTTTTAAATTATTAAAAAAATTTCAAAATATGTAAAATTTCGGAAATAAAAAAGGAGTATAACAAATCCGGAAATAATAAATGATTACAACCGCACATAAGTAGAAGAAAGAAAGAAAAATTAAAACAATCCATTCTTCAAAGTGAACCTCACTCTCCACTTATCAACGAACACATTATTCCCCAAATTGTTGTTCGCTATATCGGGCTAACAAAAGGGGAAGAGCTCGAGCACAAAAAATAGAAAAATAAGCAAAAAAAACTATACCATTTCGGAACATAAAATAAAGAAATAGAGAAAGAGAAACAATAAGTGAAAATAATTACTAACTATTTTCAACAACTATTACTACTGCTCGCTTAATACCATCAATACTTGGCTTTTAAATCAAGAGATGGTTGGTGTTGTGCTCGAAACAAAGAAGAAAGTAGTAGAACTAACAAAAACGTAAAAGAAAAAAAATTAAATGAAAGAAAACTTCCATCATTATATGTCAGTTGCAAAACAACATAACATATGTTAAACAAAGTTTCCGTTTTACTTTGTTCATTGTTTTATTTTTCGTTAGCTATAAAGCATTTTCAAATTTATTTAGATTTTTAATTTATTAACATTAATATCAATAAGAAATTAAATGACAAAAAATTAATAAATGTTTTTCATAATCATACACATAAAGCTATGGAACACCTAAACTGATTTAAGTAATTTCAATTATTCCAATATTACCCCAAACGGTAACGAATAAAATATACAATGACCTCATTAAAAAACACGAGCAAATAGAAACTTTCACGCTTTAAACAAATTTATTTAAGGAAAAAAAACTAACGACAATTGATATTTGAGTCAACATGAGTCGTGAAAAGCTAATATATATTTACCTAAAATTAGTTTAATAAAAATTAAACCTTTTCATTTGAGATTTTTATTTTCATCGCAGAAATCAGTTTATTTTTACACTGGAATGACAATTCATAAACAAACAAATTAAATTGACAAATCACTTACTAATTGTACGAAAAAACTATTTAATATATGAAATCATTTTGTTCCCTATTTATAGCGAATTCTATGCAAACACTTTTAGAAATAATGACACAACTGATTTAAGAAAAAAATAAATCAATCATAAGAGAAATGATGAGCCATCAGTGCGCGATTTAAGACTATATTTTTTGCTCGAATATAAGAGTTAAACTTAAAATGAAATTTTTTATATTGCTTTAAAAAATTGATCACATCACACATAATGGAAATTAAAAGAGTAAACGCAACAGTGATCATAATTTTGTTTGTTACGGTGGCGTTAACAGAATGCGGCACTGTCTTCAAATTGGCGAAAGCGGTTAAAAAAGCGGCTAAATTTTTGCCGTTCATGTGGATCGGACCTAGGATTTTGGTTATTAATCAGAGGTAAATAATGTAAAAAGTTTGGATATAAAAAAAGTAGATCTACAGATCTGTAATTTAAACTCTATTATGAAGGGGTAAAATATTCTTTGATAATAAAGTCAAATAATTTTTTAATACTCAAAGAATATTCTTTGGAAAAATAGCAAATTTTCTAAAATTATCTCAAAGAATATCAAAGATTTTCGATGTTTCTCAAAGAATTTGCAATTAAAATTTTAAACTTCATTATTTATTGCTAGCATTTTATAATTATTTTTTTACCTAAATCGAATAGACAACTGATAATTTTTATATATTCTTTTATTAAATAAATCAAATTTTTATATAATTAGGAAAATTTTTATTCAATATAATGCCAAAGAATTTCGAAAAAGTTTAAATTTCTAAAAGAAATTTGCAATTATTCTCAAATAAAATTTTAAAATGTTTCAAAGATTTTTCACAGAGTTTCAGTCAATTTTATCAAAGAATATTTTACCCCTTGGTTATTACCAATTAAATATTAGTGAACTAAAAATATTTTACTATTAAGCAGTATCTTTTTTGTATTGTCTTAATCAGTATCTACATTTTTTCAATAATCTAAACTACTATATCATAATTAGTTTTACTTATTCAAGACAAAATAACTCTTAATTTTAAATTTTACTCAAAAACAAATACTTTTTCAGTGCATCGAAGTTTTAAATTTAAAATATAACTGTTCATAATTTTTCTAGTTTCAATTTTTACAGTATAATAATATATACTTAATTATATGTTAGCAGAGTACCACAAGCATACCATCAGCCACAACAAGTATACCAAGAACATAAGCCATGCTGTCCTAATTATAACATTATTAGTGATTACAACAGTGGACATCATGGTTATAATGAATTATATAGCGGAGGATATGGTGGTGGGTATAGTGGCGATTATGGTTCGTACGAGAAAGGACATCACGGAGAATACAAATACAAATAACTACCAATTAAATGATAAAAGCATCACAATCAGAACAATTGCTTTGTCACTCAATTTCTTGAGTTTCATTTAATTTAGAGCATAATTAGAGTAGATTTTGTAATGTGATTTGTGTCATATAAATTATTGAATGTCAATAGCATTTATAAATGGATTACACACCCATTAGTGATTTGGAGTTTTTTCTCTTTAAAAGTTTGTTAGCACGCAATATATGGAAAAATTGAGTTAAATGCTTACACAGGAGTTGCCTTTTAATATAATAAATTGCTCGATATTGATGAATTTTTTAGAAGTTCATTATGGCGTAGAAAAGCATTTTTGAATTCATTTTTAAAGTATTGAATTTTTTCCTTAACAAAAGGTATATAATTATTTTTTATTACTCATTTGATAAGTCTGACAAAAATAAATACCGGGTACTCATCACGCTTTTATTGAGTGAAGCTATTTGTTAGTAGTCGCACACGAAAAAAATAATTCATATAATTTTATATTTCAAAAGATTTTTAAAAATATAATATTTTTTTAAAAGTTAGTATTAGATGTAACAATTATTTGATAAATTCAACAAATTATAAAATATATTAAATTCTATTAACCAATTAAAATTTATAATCAAATGTATCATTAATCACTTTATTATAAATAAGTGAATTATAGATGTGCTATTGTTGTCCAGTTAATTTTTAATGAATATATTCAACATTCCATGTCTTAAAACTTGATTATAATACGAATTTGATGTCAAAATAAACAAAAATTATTATCCGAAATCTATCGTTTATCTATGATTCTACATTAACATGCAGTTTTTTATTCAATTGAAAGATCAATATCAAAAGTTTTGATGATTATCGGTTAAATATTTATCCGATATAATTATCTGGAATTCAGTTTTGTCCCAATATATTTATATGAAGATACCCTCCCTATTAAATAATTCCTATCCTATCCCGTCATGTGCTGATATTTTTTTGCAAGTCTAGTTGAAAGTGTTAATAACACTTCTCGACAACTGATTAAACAGAGAAAAATACACAAAAGTTTTCGCTCATAACACTTTTTTATTATGTTTGAAGTTTACTTTCGATCTGAATGTTGCGCAAACTTTTTTTGACGAACAAAAAAATCCAGTTTCTATGTATGGAAGAGAAACGAATACAATAGATGCACACCTTTGAACTGAGCGTATAAGCAATTTCGTGCGGCATTCACTAAAACGAAACCGTTTTTATTCACAACGCGATATATAAGTAAAAGATGATATGTTTTGTGTATATGACGAGTTTCTATTACTTTGGAGAACTGATAAAATCTTATAATACCTTATATTCTCTCACACATACACTCACTCCCCATCTTTTTTCAAGACATTCAATTTCCTATATGTTTAAAAGGATATCTTATTTATTCATAAATGCAATGATTATATATTTTTTAATGTATTTAAGTATTTTTTGTTAACTTTTAAGAAAAACGTTTTCCACATTCGCGCGAATGTATAACTGGTTTGATAGAAATTTAGATTAAAAACTCGCGAAAATGAAATGATATTTCCTTTTAAAACTGAACCAAATAAATGAGTTATGAAAGAACGAAATGGAAACTTAAATATAGGAATGCGATTAAAAATGAGAGTATATTTTTGCTTTCATTTCGGACTCATTATCCGTTCAATCAGTTATTTCTTTGAGCTCACATTTAACTGGAAAACGGCATATCAGATCCATAAACATTCATTTACGTTAATACTGGTCGTTACGTTTGTACACACAATTTTGATCCCGAGATCCTGATTGATCAGTTTTAATCTCAACAAAGTTTGTTCAACGCTAAGCCAAAAGAACGCATTCGAGAGATGTTATTACTATTCAACGTCTACTTAAGCGCAGAATTCAATTTGGAAGATAATCGCGTTTGATTCGCTCAACTATTTATTTGAGTTCACTGGAAATGTTCGTCAATTAGTTTGACGCCAATTAGTTGAATACTGATAATGAAAATATTTGATTTTAGCTCAAATAAGGTTTATGTTTATTTTACATTATTTTTTTTACAAAAATGTAAGATTAAAGAGTTTAATTTGATGACATATTTTTCACTGGTAAAGTACGAATCATATTTCGATTTTATTCAACTCCAGTTCATTCTTATCGGCATTTCGATGATGTAATTTCGGGTTCTTATGCTATTTAAGTCGTTGATAAAATAAGTGAAAGGGAATAAAAGAAAATACTTACGAAAGCGATTTAATAAATCTGCTCTGAAAAAAACTAAAGTGTTGAGAGAGAGAGAGAGAGAGAGAGAGAGAGAGAGAGAGAGAGAGAGAGAGAGAGAGAGAGATGAAAGTAAGTAGAAAATAGAGGTTATACTGTAATATTGGTATTCTAAAAACTGAAGTAAATCCAGAACATAGAACGACATCTTTATAGGCGGAGAGAGAAGAGAGTATGAGTGAGATGAGCATAATTTATCTTTTTGTTTTTTCTTCTGCTCGCGATTTAGTATATACAATATAGAATCAGTGTTGCCATCATTTATGACTATCAACATCACTATTTTCAACAATTTAGTCTAAGCTTATATTTTTGAGTCGATTTTATTTCACTCTATTTTTTCAGCCGTCCATTATAGAGGGGTTAAATTTTTCTCGCAAACTAACCGATACAAAAACGTATTTTATTGTACTAACTTTCACACAACAACTATATATTAAACATTTATGATTTAATCGATACTTTTATTGTGAAAAATAAAGTTTTCGATTTTTATTTCAACTTAATAGTGTGAAGAATCGTTCAATGCTTGCAACCATACAGTATCAAGCCATGCGTTCATCCAATTATTATCATTATTGAAATTTTTCATTGTGTTGTTAACAGCAAATTAGAGATTTACTAACCAATTGTATCTCCAAGTGATTATTACATTTTATAAATATTCGACGATTTCCTCTTAACACAAATTTTATCAAAAATTAGTCTGTCTTGAATTTTATATAAAATTTTAACTTTTATAGACTTCAAAATTAAGTTGAAATAAAACTTTTCTTGAATTTATTTCAGTCGAATGATTATTATTAGATTCTAACCTATCGCTAATGCAAATAACAACGAAGATTAAGCGCGTCTCAACAAAATAATAAAAAAATCTTCGCGATAGACTTGCTTAACATCGTTAGTCTGCCTTTAAGGCATATAATATAATAATGTATATATATATTCTAATTTCATATTCTTATCCATACACTCGTCAGAAATTCTGATCAAAAAAAGGGAAAAAAGAAATAAAGGCTAATTTATGTTCGCATGCATACTAGTACTACACGTAGATATTCTATCCAAAGGCCAACTGTTGGGGTTATATTTACGTGTTAACCCAATTCCAATATGAACCGATTCCCTGTGTAGTAAAATATTTCAACAAATTGTTTACATTTCTGTTATGATAAAATACTAAGCTTTATGTGAGTTGTGTAGTAAAAACTCTCAAGTCAAGTACGCGTATTCATAGGTTTTCATATAAATTTTAAAGTATGTTAATTAAAAAAATTTGTTTATAAAACGTTGAGTGATTACGGATTTTGCAAATGAATGTTTTTAGTTTAATTATTGGGCACAGGATTATCTTCAACCTCATTACTCCATTACATATCGCTGTTTAAAAATAATACTTAAGAAAATAAAAATATAGATTTCAGATCAATTTTAAGGTAACAAATAAATTAAAGCCAAATATATGCAGTTAGTTTCAAATAGAAATAATATGTTAGCGAATATTTTAATTATCTGTGATAAATGAAACTCACAGCCAAAGATATGAAAGTGGGTTCAAACTTAAAGTTAACCCACTATTAAAATAAGAAACAAAATTCAATTTTTATTTTAGCAAAAATACTATTTAGTTATTTTTTCTAATACCAGACATGGAGGGAGAATAATGTAAGCAACAAACTTTGTTATTGCATATTTATATTTAGCAGAAACTCATAAGCATATAGAAAATAGCAAAACTTCATTCTTTGCATAAATAATTAATCCTTTTAGACCAATAAGTATAAGATAAAAAATGCTCATCACATAGCCTACAGAGCGCAACAACAAAGTTTAGTTTAGTTTCCTCTATATGCCGATGAAATGGCATTATTAGCATAAAAAGTTTTCTTTTCCTGAATAATTTCAACGGAAAAAAACTTATATAAATAAAACAAAACATATATTTCTAACGCACATTACAGAAGAAATATATGTATTTTCTTCGTTTGAGAAAAATAAATAAAAATATACTTAAGTAAAAGTTTTTATGTTAAAAAATGCATTAAATAAAAATTATTCTTTTATTGTTGTTTAATAATTCTTAATGCATTTAAATAACATTCAGTTTTATTTGTTACTTAATAAATTTGCTTAGTTTTTCCCGCACAGAATTTTACTATATATTTTCGTAACGCACTTTTCATACGCGTCTAACCAACGCTCGTATTTCTCTCGTTAAAACCATATCGCGTATTATTAGTACAAGTAAGTAATAATATTTTTTTTCTGGGAGGCATACAAATACGCTTACATATCATTATTAGTTAAGTCAATATTGCTTAGTGGGAAAAAAACGCGAAATACATAAATGCTGGACAAATAGATATATATGGACATTTATAATAAAAGTTCCACTGTTTTGTTAGCTTTTAGTTTTGCATTACAAACAAAAGCCATTATTAGTGTAATAAGAAATCGCAGCTAAAATTGTGCGTCACATTAAGTGCAAATATTTTATTAACTAGACTTTTATTTGTAACTTTCGTAAATGCAAAGTATGATTCGAGCGTATTTTAAATTTAATCTATGTTTTTTTTGTTTAATATCCATATACTATAGTTATCAGTACATTACTTATATATTATAATATCTGAATACAATAAACTTGTGCTGACGTGTGAGTGTTCCATAATTTGGTTAAAAATTCAAAATCTTTTTTAAATAAAAATATTCATATATTCGAGAACAATAGCGATCATATAAGTTAAAATAGATTGATTAAAAATAAATAAACTATACATTATTAAATTACATTTTCTCTATCATACCAAAATTATCATAAAAAATTGATTATTTTAAAAAGGCTATATAAAAGATGTTTTATTTTGAATTATATATTTCAACAGTAGTTCTTTTCAGCTCTCAAAATATGCAATATTAGACGCGGACTATAGATGATAAAAATCGGTATTCAAAAACGTTTACGTTTTAAATATAAATTAAATCTTATGCGCTTAATTGTATGCTTATAAGGAATTTAATTTAAGTCGAAAAAACGCATTTATTACGCATAGAGTTTCGGTAGACTACACTCATTTATTTCTTATCACAATAATGGTCGCATTTAACACATTCTGCACTCAGGAAGGTGTTTATTGGCACAGATAAATATATAAAAGAAATACAGGAATGTCAAGTGGCTGTACTCAAGATGCGATAAAACAAAGTATTGTGAATGATAAATGGCCAGTAATATATAAAAGTCACAGCTAATCGTCTGACAATGTTGTTGCGCTCACCAGCACTCTATGTATGTTTCTTTTTTTCATTTTCACTGCTTTCAAACACAAAATAGATGTTTTTTGCATGGATTTATAAGGATATGTTAAATATAACAATGAATAGGAGAGTATGTTTTCTTTGCGTGAATTTCTAACAAAATCTAATTATTAGATTTTTCTCATTTTAGTATTTTGTTTTTAAAATTTTCGTCTCAATATTTATATCGACATACAATTTATGATTTTGTTTCGCGAACCGAAATAATGATAGGGGTATTAATACCTGAATCCTAATTACATATGAAAAGAAAACAAAGAATAAAACATGGAATATATGATATGATAGGCCATAATATATTCAGTAAATTAGTGGCGAACCAAAAACATAATCACACATACATGCGGTGGAAGAAAGCGATAGCTAATGCAAAACATATTTCATGTTTGAATAATTTTCTCTCCGCAAAGATCGTTAGCAGCACAAAGCAAATCAAAGAGCAATTTAATGGACCCGTTATAAACCAATACAGGGGATAATAAAAAAAATATCGACAGAATTCACGGCGGGTTTTATACGTTGCGTTTGTAAGTATTCTTATGCATTTGAAATTAGTGTTTCTCATGCAATAACAATAATCAACTGCTGGTTATTCGCCACTACTGTATAATCTGATTGCATATATAAAGTTATATAAACTAATAGCGAGAGGGAGAGTGGAAAAACCGTATTCATTACATTTCGAAAAGGAATTACTTATATCTATACATCGGGGCATCGAAATGAGAAAAGCGCCGTAACTATAGTAACCAGCAGTCAATTCATAAATTTTTCGGAGGTTATTATAAATGATGAGTACTGAAAGAGTATAAACCAGTATTTAGAGATACAGTTGGAAGATATAAATATCATTAATCAATAACTAGTGTGTATGTATCGTTATATTTTGAAATAAAAGGTTTAGAGTTCCTGGAATCATGGATATTATACACCGAGTTAGACAAGAGTTGGCATTACAGACGCTGTTATATATTTAGGTTTGAAAGAGATTTATGTTAACAGAGCGCTTCGATATAGTTATGCAGGAAAGTGGCTTTTCTGGCAAAAAAAACAGAGATCGTGCTGTAAATAAACTAGTTCTTGAGAACCAGTACTCTATACCTAAAAGAGAGTTAGTTATTCGTCCTTTTTTTGCTCAATACTGGTTTGTATAAATTAAGCATTAATTTGATTTTTTCTCTTTTTTATGTGAGAGTTGAAAGTGAAAAATTTGGCACAGCTTTTTGATATATTTGTCTGTCTGTCTGTCTACGTATTGATTTTTTTGTGTGAAAAACAGAATAAAATAGAAAAAAATAAAGAGGAAAAAATACAAAACACATTAATATTACAAACGAAAATAAAAGTACATTTATAGCATAAATAAACTGTTCGCTGTCACAATTTTGATTAATACCATTTGACAAAATGATTAAAACTGACACATTGGTGATACATTTCATACATGTAATACATTAAGCAAATTTATATGTATCTCTAAAATTAAATTCAAAACTTAAATATAATTATAATTTAGATTTAAAATAGATTTAGATTATAAGGATATTGATATTGCATCGGAGAAATCACTTTATAATCTACAAAAAATTTTCATATTGTAATTGAGCAGTCTTTGAATAATATATAATTTTTAAGTTAAAAATTTCCAAAATAAAATTGACAAACGAATAAATATAGTATAAAATAAATTTGCGTAATTAATCTCTACTTGTTTAGCGCAAACCAGAAAACCTTATTTAATACTGCAAAAGGAAGTTATTACCGGTTCGGTCGTAATTAAACGGTAAGATAAATAACAATGTGTTTAATAGTTTCGATACGTTTATTATAATCTGTATGTGTTCAATATAACAATAAAACAATGAGCACTACCGGTACATAACCACATATATTGTTAGTGCAATAGAGAGTTACCAGTTAGTAAAAGCTGATAATATTTAATTCATTGTTTTATTAAATGTAAAGTTTAAAACATTTGATTAGAAATAAATATAATAGACTTCCTTTACTGGTTTAACGTTTGTTTTCGGGTTAGTGTTGGGTTTAAAATAAATGTGATTTAAAAATAGAAATTAAGAAAGTTTTGTAAATTATAATCTAAATAACTTAAAAGTAACTTAAAAATAACTTGGTTAGAGTAACCGTCAAATACTGTTATAAATAGAACCTCAAAATAATAGCATTTGCTTCTTTTTTATATTTAATAAACTTTAGTTAATAACCTGTAATTTGGTGTTCACCAAACTTTTCTTTAAGGATTTACATAAAAAACATTCAATTTTTATAAACTAAATTTATAAACTAAAAGATAATAACAAGTTGTAATACTACTTGAATTTTTAATTTATCAAGTTATTAGTTAAAAATGTTTTAAAATTTGTTAAAATTTGCATCATAAATTAGAAAATTGACCTTGGATAACGGGTTGGAGTCGGGTACCTGATGAAGTTGTCGGGTCAGGTTCTGAAATTTTTTCCATTTTATAAGTATTTATATAGCTATTTTTGTTGTTTACATTATATATGTCTAAGAGTTAACTAGGGACTCGAACCCGGATTCGGAACTTGTGTCTTTTTCGGTCTAAATCTAAGAATGTTCGAGTCCTTAATCAATCATACGATTCCAGATCCGAGTCCGAGTCTTTGGCAAAGACCTGAACATCTATAGTTTACATGCTTTTACCTATTTTCATATATAGAGAAATCAATATTCAATATGTATATTTTCTATGAGCCATATTTAGCATTTTTTTCCTGGTTATTAAATAATTAAAATAAAGTGCGTAACACATTCTACGCGATCTAACATTACACTGAAAGTGCGAAACAATATTTTTTGTTTATATATGTATATAGAGAGGGAGAGAGATAATTACTTTCGTTTGTTAACACTCTTACTATAATAATAGCCATAACTTATGCAGCGAAAAAATATTAATGTTTTAATTAGTAAAATTTGGTTTTTGTTTGCAAATTTGCGATAGTAATTTACATTGAGGATGGAGGGGATAGTAAAGCGTGTTTGTGTGCGCTTATGTTAATAATATGTGTGTTCATGTTAGAGTAAACTTTATAAGCATTCACGGAATAGTTGCGGAAAATCGCTCAAAAGGTAAAAACCATTATTAAAATTATTGACATTTATTACATCATTACCTTTTTAACAACAAAAAAATATGTGTAGTGAAAGTATGAGCCGCACCCTTATTTTTATAAGAAGGGCATGACCTCATCAATAACGCATGCATCTATAAAATATGCAGTGTATGTGCACTGTTGTTAAGGTTTTAAAAAATAATAATAATACCAAATAACTGAATAGCTTTTATTTTTAACCGTATAAATAATTTTCTCTCATCCTTTATTTGATTGTAACATGTGATTTAATTACTTTTAACGAAAAGTTTGATTTACAAAACACCCTCATTCTAAACGGATTATATGTGCATCGTTTTTTGTATTTCTTTAATTAAATTAATTACAGCGCGAATATATTGCGTATAATTTTTATTATTATTTTGCATTTCATCGCGTTTTCATTTCGACCTGGAAATGTAAATTACTATCGATATAAAACGTATAAAATTAATACAAGAAAAATTATTAAAGTCACGGACATTTTTACGAGATATATTGCGTTTCGTGTAAATCACTCAACATTTTTTTATTATTTCAACCGGTAATTAGCGGTAGTTTTTTGTTACTTTCCCGTGAATTGTGTGCTAAAAATAAAAGATTAGCGATTCATTAGGCTTTCCCAGCGCTTATGCCCGAAGATAAATAGGAAATTTCTATTCAAAACAGATTTTATTGAGTAATATAATTAATATCATAATTATGTAATTGATCAATAAAATAGTGGTGCGCTGGCGATCGACACTTTTTGGCAGATTTATATCTAATCAATGATCGGCACAGATATTAACAAACATTATTCAAATGTGCATAATTTTATTTCGTCTATTTATTACTTGAGGTTTCCGTTCGTTTCGGCGAAGTTTATTATATTAAACCGATTAAATCGTTATAAAAGTGTTTATATTTAAATACTCGTTAATATTCATGCTTTAAAGCTCAAAATAATATCCGAAAAATTTACTATTGCTTTTTAAAAATGATTATTTGATATATTAATGGCCAAATTAATTAAAATTATTTTTATTATAAGTTATTTTTATCATTGAATGGTAATTTATATTTCGTTAATACGAAATTCAGTACAATGGTTATCAACCATTTAGCTTAGCAAACATCCACACACACATTATTAGGTAATTACTATTTTACTCGTCTTATACGCTAAAATTAAAACCGTTCATATAATGAACATTTTTTTCCTGCAGTCTAATCAGATATAATGTAACGATAATTATATTAACATAAAATTATAATTATTATTAATGATCCGGTGATAAATTGGTTCGCATTTTATTTTAATGATAATACCGACCAATTTTTATTTTATCGTTCCTCTATATCACTCGTTTTTCGGTACAGCATAAGAGGAAGAGTGAAAATGGCATATAATATTATATTTAGTTATTAATTATTATTACATCGCGAAAAACCTTTTCTTCTTTGTTTTTCTCTTTTCCTACTTTTATTGCCGTTATTTAATAATATAGCTGTAAAAAACATGTCAAACTATTTTTGTCACAATGAAAGATTGAGGAGAGAGAGAGAGAGAGAGAGAGAGAGAGAGAGAGAGAGAGAGAGAATACAGGAGAAAAGTATACAGTTTACTGTGTTTTCCGGGGAAATATGCTCATTTTACTTGAAATGTCAGTCAAATGGGATAAAAAGAAACAATGAAAACAATTGAGTTGTTTGAGTCAGGAATCAATTTATTTCCAATCAATTCATATCAAATGAAAAGTTGTCGCTGAAAGCGAAAAATGATCGAAAGGGTAGATGCGATGTCTCCGTTACTTTTAAAAAGGAGCTCTATTTTACTTTATTTTTGATTTTATTATTATTATTTTGTTTGCATTTCACATCGATCTTATTCTCGTCTCAAGTCGGGACAGAATTCGCAATCACTTCTTATAAATGCCGTCAATAGCATAATAACCATTGGCGTACACGACAAATGATTGACTAATTTATTAGAAACCAGAAACGTTTTCTTATTCTTTAACTTCTTTTATGTACTTTTGAAAGTGTTGTCAGAAAAAGTAATTTGATTCAATTTATGCATTAGAATTTGGTTTGTTTAATAATTTTGAATAATCGTTTTTAAGAATTTATAATTAATTTATAGTCTACTCATTTAATAAATTTATCAATCATTACAAGCTATTAATTAGTGCTCTTTAAATGTTTTAATGTATTAATATAATAGCCTTAATTGCGAAATTAAGGGTTAGATTTGGTAATTAGTTTAAAATGATAAAATTCTAGATCATAATAACTTCGTAAAAAATAAAAAATATTTTGCAAAACATATATCATTAAATAGAAATTCTTTATGCATAAGCCCATGATGTTTTCTTCCAAAATCCTAATATAATCTTTGAGAAGTTGTTGTACTTTCAGTTTTTAAACACAAACTTGAATTCAAATAGTTTATGATTGGAACGAATTGATATAAAAATAATATTTAATATATATAAAAATTAGCTAAATTTAAGAAAATAATTTTGTTTCTTAATGAATGATATTACAAAATCATTATCGAATTTATAAAATCCGTTGAAACCTGAAAATCTCAAACAAACAAAACCGTACTTTACTATTTGTTACTTCAACTTTTCTTGTCGATATTTAATTATAACATTGAATAAATACACGCATAATACACTCAAGATATTCGTATTAAATATTGCGTCAGCATTTTATTATAAATCTTAAATAATCTTAAAAGAGATTACACAACTCTAATTTTTAGTATCATTATTATAGGAATTTCAAAAAGATTAAAATTTTGTTTTATGTGCTCGCATTAATTTGTGTTCTTTGTGTATTAAATTTTAAAGAATATACAAAATTAAATTAGTAACTATTTTTACCACTCACTACTGTATATCTTAGCTAAAAATAAGCAACGTCATTCAATTAAACGATTAAAAAAATTTGGTTACAATATCTGGCTAAACTATTTTAAAAATATAGTAAATAAATAATTAAAAAATGTATTTAACCTTACTTTTATAAATTAAAATTTTTTACAAAATTAAAACTATTAGTCAAGAAAATGTATAAGTATTGATGGGAACAAGAATGAGGTTTGAGTCATTGTCAAAGACAAGTAATTCTCTTGTCTGGATATATCATTTCGATGTTCAAAATCGATACTAAGAAAAAAACTTTTTATTTTGACAAAAAAACATGAGCAATGAAAGGAAATCAAAAATGTGTAGAATAAACAATAACGTAACAATCATGGAGAGGTTAATCATTAACCGTTAATGAACACTTTAGTGAATGTGACAAATATTTTAGTTTTTAATCTTATAATAGCAATGTCTCAATTCCCTTGTATTAAAATAAAAAATCAGTAAATCCCTTTATAAATATAATATATAAATTTATAATTATTCTCGATTAAAGCTTTAAAAAGATTCAGTAATTTCTTTATTCTTATCAAACTGTTCGGTACATGTAAGCTTAAAAATCTCC
>JAQGAW010001115.1:0-21479 GCA_034698025.1 Phthiracarus crinitus | reverse complement strand
CGGGTCATTCTTCCTCAGCTGTCAACGTCGTTACTTACCTACAGTTACGACAACTACTGTCGCGTACACTACAAAAACGTATTCTTTATTTTATTATATATTTTATTATAATTTCTAAATAAACTTTTCCCCTAAACCTTTATAATAAACTAATCCTCATTTTTTATGAATTGAAATAAAATTTGATTTACGTTTGATAAAAAAATAAATGAAATGCTCGTGTTTTAGAGCATTCAAACAGTTATTTGTGTATAAACTTATAAAAATTGAACACTCAGTCATAATAAGGTTTTATTATTACTTTTTTATGTAATAAGTTCAACACTTGAAACTTTAGTTAAACATAAATAAAGATAATAAAAAAACTAAACGTATTTAAATAAATTTGTAAATCTTTTTATAAAAATTTGGTAAATTCTGGATAAATAAAATAAGTTTATTCATGAAGGGTTTGGTTTTCCACAAACGATTAACGCACCGAAAAAATCAATAAAAACTTACGCCATTATAGTTAGCTTATGTATAATATTATATTTCGATCGTGTTTTCGATCGTGTTTTAAATCTAGTTTCTAAGATTAAATACAAATTTTAAAAAAGTATTATACTGTATAGCGTAAGATAATGGTACGTTAAGTCCACAGTAAACTCTTAAGAAAGCCGAACATTCGAACACTTGTTGCTATGAAACTAGTAATACCGTACAGTTTGCTCAATTCTTTGCTCTCGAATAAGAGCCTCATTCAAACCGGTAATCAGTTTAATATCCATTTGTGATCATGAATTGCGAAATACTTATTGTTCACAGCGATATCAAAATTCGCTGTCAAATAAATAGTAATATACAACACAATCCGAAATCAATATATTCACAGATCACGCGATTTAATGCTTAAATCCTCGCATAAAACTAGAATTGGAAACAGTAAATCACAACTTTATTAATACTTAATGGTCAATAAGCTAAGCCCGTATTGCGTATAATTTATCAGTAATATCGACGCAAACGATTGTCTCAAATGTTATTTTTCCATTGCAAACACTGAACAAACAAGTTTTAAAAGCATATCGAATTCAAAACGAATTTAAGTGAAACTAACGACTAAACCAATTGTTTACCTTTCAATGCGTTTGGTATACGAAAGCACTTTAACCAAAAGAAAACGAATATAAAAAACTTTAAACGAAAATATAATATATTAGAATAAGAATGTAAACATAAAAAATTTAAAATACACATAAAAGTTGTACCAAAAAAATTAAGGTTTTTAAAATAAGGGATTAGTTTTAAGTGTAGATATTTATATTTGCGCCCAATTAATGAAGTTTTGTCACGAATGTCAGTGATTTGAATAATATCGCAGCAAACATTTATATTCACCCAAAAAAATATTCACGAAAACTCGCAATAAAGAAATAAATCTGCTTTACTCGTATCCTTTCAATGTATTCAATCGATTCTATAGGTTTTAGCGAATTATAAGCAAATTTGTCTCAAAAAAAACTCAACTAATAATCAATGAAACCAAATATATATTTTCGATAATTTGAGCAAATGTGTCAAAACACATATTATTAATAATGATATATTTTTATCGTACAATTGTTAGATTTTTTCTCTCTTATGATAACTCGTTTACTCTGTATTTTCACTAATCTGTTCGTTAATAATAATTAATCAATTAATCATTAATAATTTGGTACATTAAAACGTATATTACATCTAAAAACCGGTCAATTTTTTTATATTTCAATAATATTTATATTTTTTTATAACAACAGAATTAAAGAACAATATAATTGTGTTTATATAATATATATATAAATATATACACCCATACAATACAGTATTGATTTTTTTTTCAAAAAAAGAGAAGTTAAACGAAAAAAATTAATGACAAAAAATTTGTTTTTTTAAGAGTTCTGTGTTTACAATAATAATCAAGAAAATACTGTAGAGTTTTTTTTATTCTTTTTAATAATTAATAATATATATATTTATAGTGTATATATTACGATAGTATGTTTACAATCATTTGTTTTTCGATTACTATTTTGCAAAATTAACTTTTTGGTGTGTAATAAATTTTCTTTCGGTTTAATTAAACTGAAGAAAAAAAACGATTTCAACAGTTTTTTCGTTTTGTTTGCGGTAATTGTGATTTTTTTTCCAAACCAAACAAAATTTTTAAAAAAACAAATGTTTCCCAATTAATAGTAGTAATATAGTGAGTGAGTGTGTGTAGTAAGCAATTATAGCGCAAATAGATATTAATATACAGAAATATTTTGTTTTTTTATTGAACGAACAAAAAACTACTCGTTTTGAAAAAATTGAAAGGAGAAAGTTATTTATGTTATATACAAAATATGATATTATACAACATCATTGTACTATATTTAATATCACCGTTCGCTTAATAAACGGCAGAAAAATGAAAAGGTGTGCGTATATTCAATCTCTCATATTTACCTCTCGAATATATTTCATTAAAAAACATCTCGAATTTCTCTTATTCTCCGAAAAAAATGTGTAAAATTAACCAATCTTTTTGTCAAATCGATTTTTCTAGTGAAGCGTTTCGTAAGATTACAGCAAATTTATTTTAATTAGTTTTCTAATGTAAACATGCATTCATTCAAAAAAAGCGATTCATTCAGAAATTTTAATAAAAAAACGGGAGGTTTTTGTTTAGAAAAATAAAGAGCAATGTCTTTGTGTATTCCCTCCCGAAAAATGAATGTGTTTTTTCTGTTTCTGAGACTAAAATTGAAAAAATAATTTTTAGAACTTATATTTAGTGTTTTGTTTTATTGTTTGAAACTATCGGTAATTTGCACACCAAAGCAAGCAATCTATCGGTTATCGCTATAGGTTTTCATCATTTTCATCATCAAATCGTCTCAAAAGTTATTCAAATTTATATCTCACTATAAGCCTAAATATGTAACGCGTGTTTTGTCGTGTTTCTCAGTAATTTATAATCTGTAGTGTTGTGTGTGTGTGTTGTGTCAGTGTTTGTATTGGTGTGTCGTGTTATTTACAATGATTTCAAAAAAATGATAATTGTGTGGATGAGAGAACAGAACAATTATACAATGACTTTCGAGATCACTATTTCAACATAAAATAGAGAATAACGGCATTTAATTATATGTTTTTCAATTATATACCAGTCAATTAACATTTTCTCGTTAATAATAATTATAATCACATAATTTACATAATAGTTTAGAAATTTTTGCGTTTCCTTAAAATTTGAGATGTTTTATAATAATTACATCAAATGTTTTGTTTTCGATTTTTCCATTTCAATTCAGCAGCAAAAGTATTACAATCGATGCAAATAACAATTTTCAAATGTATTAATGCGTGTTTAATGAAAATAATGTATTAAATGTTTATTTGGATGGAAATCGTAATAATGATAATGAAGTGAAATGACAATAATGAGCTTAATGTTAATGTTAAATGTAATTCAATGAATTTTTGTCGAAATAATTCCCAGCATATGGCAGTGGTCTCTCAAATGTCCATCTAATTTATGTCTAATTATTTGTTTCTAACTTACAATTTTGTCTATTATTATGACATTAATTTGTTAATTTGTGTCCCATATATACGTTATAATAATATACTGTGTATTAAAAATATAGTCACTCGCTTTGTTGATGTCGTATGTCGTTATACGGTTGCGATAACAATCAAAAGATGAGATATTCCTGAAAGACTGTGAAGCAAATCAGGTGCGATCCGCACTAAGTTGTCCTGCGAAAAGTCACACGTCGGGAATATATGAATCACATATGCCGGCTGTAAGTGTAAGTTTTAAACAATTAGATTTTAATAATAAAGCCATCAAAATTTAGAATAGAATATGAATTATGAACTAAAAACTATGAATTACTTGTTGAGATCCGGGAGCGTTGATGTTGACAATACCGGCCGCTTGTTTGCTCGTTAGATATGTTATGAAACCGTTCCTCAGATTATTGGACTGTTGTAAAACATCCATATGATCTCTACCACACGGTAATGCCAATAAAATGCAGTGTTCGTCAACAGACTAATAATAAATGATAGGAATTAGAATATTTCAATGATCACATTCGAGTAATAATAGCAAAATACCTGTATTTTTCTTCCGAGTCCTTGCAGCTGTGTCTGTTCCAAACGCATTCTTTGAGCAATTCTTAGCGGAGAAACACCTCCTTCGGTGAATGGAGGCAACGAGCTGTGCGCGATTCGAGCGTTACCCGACACGTAATGCATTTGAACGGCCGCCTGATCGTTCTTAAGCGCAAGCAATCCCTGCCACATCACAGGATACCTCTGCAACAGTACATCTCCGTGTGGCGGCACTTGACTGGCGTGTTGTGGCGTATGCGGCAAATGTAGCGGTGGCTGAGATATAGCGTGTGCGGGTGGAGGTCCGTGAATGGGAGGCTCTGATCCCAGATGTGGCACGGGTTGCATCGATCGACGCATTAGTCCTTCGTTCTGCATATGTTGTTGTTGTTGTTGTTGTTGAGTGTGCGACATTTGAATGTGTGGTTGAGATGCCATCGCTTGTGACATATTAATCGCTATCGGACCGGGAGATGATGTCATGTCTTTTGGTGGATATTGCGATGCCATTTGTTTGCGATGCATTTCCGATTCGTTTATCGGAGGCATTGGTGATCGCGTCGCCTCTTTTCGATACGGCATCGAACCCGGAGAATGAGATGGCGGTTGCATCGAACGATTGTCCATATATGAGGTCGAAGGCGACGACAACTGTTGGCGATGAATCGCTGCCGCGAATTCCGCGTTTTGATACTTTCGAGTTTCGTCTATTTTGACCACTGGTGATCTCCTCATCGATTCTTGTTGCTTAATCTCTTCGGTTCTTAACTGAGGAGGAATAGGATGAGAAGGCGTGTGTACTCTTCCCTGATTGTATGTGTGAACAATAGCCGGTGAATCAGTATATCGTTCGTGTGGCGATAATAAGTGTGGATTGAATTGACGAATGGCTGGCGGATATTGCATTCCTGGTGGTATACGAAGCGGAGCCAAAGGAGGCGGCGGTTGCATCGATGCCAATGCGTGCGCTTCCGCCTGTCTCTTCATTTCCGCTTCGGCTTGCATTTTGTATTCAGCCTCTTCTTGTTGCGACAGTCGTCCCACCGATTCTCTTCCCGACTCTTTCTGTTTATTTGAATTTTTCTCTCTTATAGCGCGCTCTTCTTGTAGTCTTTGTTCTTTATTCGCACTTTCTTGAGATTTAGTTTCTGCAGACATAGGCATAGAAAAGTTTCCAGAAGGATAAACAAATCTTGGCTGCATATTCATCGCTGCCCTCACTTGTGCCTCTTGATGTGCCCTCAGATCAGCTGGAAGTTGAGAATAGTGCGGATGCTGTTGCATATACATCATCTGTTGTCTCATGTGCTCATACATAGCCAACTCATTTTGATGAATACCGATATGGTGTGGCGGAACCATAAGTGGTGGTTGCGATGGAGGTCTCATATGTGCCAGACCTGCCATATGAGACTGTATGAGCGGATTTTGTGGTGACGGCGTTCCGGGAGGCGTCGGATTCGAATTACGGTTTGATTGCAACTCAAGCGCAGAACTTTGAGCAGAATCTCTTAAATTGGAGTGTTGTTGCAGCGGTTGCGGCATATTTGCCAAATATTCTTTCTGGTGATGTTGTAATACGTGTGGGTTTTGTAACAATTCAGCAATAACTCCACTATTACTAGAAGAGCCTTGTGTTTGTAAGGGTGTGTTTGACGCTGAAGCGATATGCGCCATATTATCGAGTGTGGCGTAACCCACAACTTGAGGCGATTTCGTGGATTTTAAATTTGTTGCACTTCTACTTTCGGTTTTTGAATGCATCGATGGAGTAATCACTTGTTCCGAAGAGTGACTCGTCACTACACTTGTAGGCATACTCGGAGGTTTCACTTCCACATTCACCTTTGAATGAGCCGGTGGTGGCTGTGGTTGTGATTGTGTCGGAACTATTTCTTGTTTGCAAATTTTTGTGTCAAATGGTTGTTGAGTTGTCGGTAAAGATCTATGAGATGACACACTCGTCACAACAGGTTGAGATTGTGACGGATAAGCGCGAACTGCGTGCGACTGAATTGAGGGCTGAGTCATCTGAACCGATGATTGAGGATTCGGTACTATATTTTGTTGCCATTGAACAGGCATTGGCTGACCAATAGGAGCGAGCGGTTGTTGTCCGACTGGCAGCGGATACTTCGGCGTTATAGTGATTGGTTGCGATTGACTCGTGATTGTGGCTGTCGTTGAATTAGATTGAGTGGTAATCGTGTTCGTCGTTGCTGTGACTGACGCAGTGTCGTGTGCCGAATGTGTCGATGTTATTATCTTTTCATCTAAAATGAATCCTTTGCCTGTTTTTAGTTTCATAGCAGTTGTCGAGTGATGTATTCGTTCAGAAATATTTGGTATGTCCTGAATACACGCCGATGTGATAACCGATTGAGAAGTTGTTATCACGTTTGTTGAGCTGGTAGTGGTTATCACAGACGCTGTCGTTATTATCGGTAATAAAGTTGGCGTTACGGGCGTTACAGGAGTGTATGGCGTGGCAGTTGGTGTTGCTGTTGCTGTACTAACACTTGTCGGTGACGTTGTGGTCTGATTTGTGTTCGAAGTAGTGATGGCAGCAATATTTATCATTGGTTTTCCTCCTTGAATGACAGTCGTGTGTTCGAATGCTTTCTTCACCGGTTCTAATATACCAGTGACGGGATCTAACAGAACAGCGGGACTCAGTCTCGAGTCGTCGCCTTCAATCACTTCACTGTTCGATTCTTTATTCGCTACTATTGTAGCTGTTGTTGGAGTTGGAGGTGGAAGTGGAGGCGGAAGAGAAGGCGGAGGTATTGTTGTGATAATAGGTGTATCGATATCATCAAATTTCTTTTTACTAGTAATTTCGTTCGTCTTTTGTATTCCAATTTTAGGTAATTCAACCTTCAATACAGGCAATTGTGGTAAAGTATGCCTACGCTGAGTGCTGTGATTGTCATTCACTTCTTGTGATAATGGTGTCAACGGATTGTCGCCAACCGTTTCGTTATCGGCACTGATTGAACCGCGAGTCGATGAGCGAGTAATTCGATACGAACGCAACGAATTTTTCGATTCTAAACATTGTTTTGTAATAATTACGGTAAAAATATTTTTAATCAAAAGTTATTCAAAGCAAAATAAATTAATATTTAATTACACGTAAATATTTCCTTTTATATTTATAAAACACAGTACATGTGAACTTGTATTTGCAAGACTCGTATTCAATAAAAAGCAAAAAAAAATTGTTGTACTGTTTGGGTGTCTGATAAAACTTTTTAATCGATATTTGTATTTTCCCCGACACTCAAGTTAGATGTAGTTCTTTTTAAAATATAGAGATTCAAATGTCTTCAAATTACGAATTTCCCATTTTTAAGAATATTTTTAAATTAAGAAATACGAGAATCAAAACAAAATTATTAAAATATGTTTATAAAATTAAATTTACTTTTAAAGCGTACATTTTAAAAATTTTTAAAAAAATATTTGGATTATTTCCAAAAATAAGCCAAACTTAACGATTGAAATCGTTGAATAAATTGTATTATTAATGGAAATCACAGCAAACGAAGGAAATTTATTAAAAGGGTTGCAAATCTCTATTATATTACATCAAACATAATCTAAGCTTATGTTTATCACAGTTAACGAGCAAATAAGGAAAATACTTTCACAAATCAAACCACACTAAAGCATATTACATATTATAGGTAATAAAGTAAATATAACACCTAACATCGCAAAATATGGTGAAATATTACAGATTTGCTTCAAAAGTTTAACAAATGTTTAAAACCGTAAACTCAAAAATAGTGAGTGCTTATCGTTTGCTCTACTTTTTATAATTGATAATAAGCAGCAAAAAAAACTTGAAGTACAAAAGTCTTCACAACTAATATGGACCCATATTTTTTTCTATCGTTCAATTATTTATGTGAAATTTGTCGAATACAAGATAGCGATATCACATTTTTTTAATACACGGATCGGCAAAGTTAACGCTAACGAAGGTTAGTTTATCATGATTTGCGAGAAAAATATCAAATGTTACGCGCAGTGTGTTGTGATGTGTTTTGTGTGTAAACTAAATATTTTATGAGAAATATATTTTGTTTATTTTTAATTTGTCTCTCGTTTGCTGACCTTTTACTTGTTATAAACCAAACATTATGCAACATTATAAACCATATGTGATTATTAAATAAAATGTACGCGCAATATATCATAAAATATTGATTATCGTAATGATTACCTTCATTGTGTTCGTCATCCAGTTCTATATTTTCCTCACTCTTACGACTCGATCTCGTAATGCGTTTCGATTTAATCTCTTCTTTAAACGTATTTTTGATGACATCCTCGATAGTCTCATCGATGGTTGTTTTGGGCACCTGTTGCATGAGTCGCGCTGATTTGCGCACGCCTTTCGTTTGGTTGTTCTCAGCAGCTGTTTCTGTCACTTTACCAACTTTCGTGTCGTCTTCGGACAACGCTTTCGACGTTTTCACCACTTCAGCGGTTGCGCCAGAGTTTCCGTCCTGACCTTCTTTCGAATGAAGGCGTATTGTTATCGACAGTTTCGGATGTTGACTCAGTTCAGTCACATATTCTTTGCTGGTCTGATCCTGAGTATGATCAACAGATTTGGTCACAACTGTTTCCTCTATAACACTCTTTTTAGGTTCGGGTTCGGGTATTATTGCGTGTATTTGTTGTTGTTTATTGATTTCAATACTCTTATTGTGAATGGGTTCGAGTGGCAGTTGTGGACCGTCTTCTTCGTCTGAATCCCTAAATTCAAACACATCGTACGGACTGTTTGTTTTTCTAACATCACTCGAGATTTTATCGGTTGGAATTGGCAGCGATAATAAAATACGTTCTTTTTGTCGCAATTCTTCACTCAATGGCTTATTCATGTCAGAAGTAATGAAAGTGCCAGAAATCTTTTTCTTTCGTCCGCGTTTACTGCATTTCTTTGGCTCTTCTTCAAGCATTTGTGGCACGTGTTCCTCAATTTTCAATGGTTGCTCATCACTCGAAAGTTCATTTTCATTGTGCTCATCATTGCACAGGTTTTCCATTCCAGAGTTACGTCCACTTCTTCGCGCGCGCTCTACTGGTTTCACAATTCTTTTAGTCGTAGCGATCGATATGGCAGCCGGTGCTGACAGTGACGATGCATTCGATGACACGCATCCCGTTTCATATCGCGGTAATTGAAGAGACGATTCCGAGTATTTTCGAGTCTTCGCTCGTCTTCCGCGTCGAGGCCTTTCGCACGTTCTCTTCTCATCGGATTCGCTTTCGTCTCTGCTCTCAATCACAGACATGTCTCGCGTTTGTTTTAGCTCTGAGGGAGGATTGATAGCATTTGAAGCGATTTCTAAATGTTGGTCGAGCGCCACAAATGTGTTTGCGTTCGTTTCCTTAATGCTCTCAGTTTGCGGTTCAGT
The DNA here is from genome assembly GCA_034698025.1 of Phthiracarus crinitus. Taxonomy (NCBI): domain Eukaryota; kingdom Metazoa; phylum Arthropoda; class Arachnida; order Sarcoptiformes; family Phthiracaridae; genus Phthiracarus; species Phthiracarus crinitus. The sequence continues at coordinate 11,916 of JAQGAW010001115.1, read as the reverse complement.
TTCGACGTCGTCTTCAAATATTTCTGTTTTCTCCGATCCATTGCTACACGTGTCACGTTTGTCATCACAAACATTATCGGTCACAACATTTGCCAAATTCGAAGTTTCAGTTCGATCTTCCGTTTCAGTTACGCTTTCTTTTTCAGGTTGTTTTTGATCGATAATATTGGAACATAGATTAGTGTCAGTTTCAATCGCTACTTCTTCGATCTTACTAGTCATCAAATTACTAGATTCTACAGTAGATTCGATAGATATTGGAGCGAATTGAATGTCATGCTCTTTTTCTTTAACAATTTCGACTGATTCTTGTTGTTTAACAGTTTCTTCTTCTATCGGTGTTTGTTGTGATTGTTGTTCTGGTTCTGATGGAACTTCAATTTGAGGCGAATTGTGTTTTACAGTTATATTATCAGACGAACAGTCGATGTGTTCTTTCAATTCAACTGATGTGTCGCCAGAATACTTATTATCGATAACGTCTGCGTGCCATTCAAATAATTCCTTTTTCGGTTCTTCGATGGGCTCACAAATGGGTACAACTTTGTCTATATTAGTGTCAGATTCAGGTTTGCAAACATCCAACTCATCCCTAACGTTAGAATTGAGTTTTTCAGACACGACTTCGGTTATATTCTTAAGAATAGTGTCTTCATTTAACGATTCATTAAGCGGCGAATTCTCCGCGATTTGAAGTGGCGGCTCCTCTTCGTCTAACATTCTCATATAACTCAATTCATCGATTTGTTCATTTGGTGGCAAATACTCTTCGTGTTCGTCATTATCTTTAATTACTGGATCATTCATATCTTGCAAAAGAGCTGCCACTGCGAGATCGTCTTCCATTTTCCTTTGATCGTCTAATTCGCATTCTTTGTTTTCATCGATTTTAATATCTGTTTCACTGTCCAGAAACATATCCTTATTCGATGAATTATTTATAGCGAACAACGTTTCATCAATTATTGGTTTGGTCTCAGTTTGCGTAACATCGGTATCAGATTTCATTGAAGCCACTGATGGACTCATCAATTCATCAAACGGTCGCTTAATATCTTTTGAATCGGATGTTTCCATCAATTCTTTTTGAAGTCTTAGTGATTGAATAGCAGCCTCTTCCTCATATCTGCGCAAATTTTGCAATTTTTCATCCTTTGACGGAATAATAATATTTGAAATCGAGTTCGGTTTCGTAGGAGTAGTTGTTGTCGGAAGTATATCATCGTTAGAACTGGAATCATCAGAACCATCGGCTGCCATCAGACACTTCTCTAGTCTGCGCGCATTTTCTATTAAATCTTCGTCTAATTTGCTATCAGAAGATGGACTGTCATTGTCGTGCGGAACAATATCACTGAATGGAGAATTTGGTACTATTTCGGGCATTTTAGGTGACATTAACGGAATTTCGGGTGACTTTATTTTCGGTAAAGCGTCTAATTTTGGCAAATTTTCTATTTTCGATAAATTCTCAAATTTCGGTAAATTATCAATTTTTGATAAATTCTCGAATTTCGAAAAATTCTCGACTTTCGGTAAATTATCTATTTTCGCCAAATTATCGAGTTTTAATTTATTTTTCTTTTCTTTGATTTGTTTGTCAATTATCTTCTCTTTGTCATCCTTTTTATCTTTCTCTCGATCTTTATCTTTAGACTGCTTTTTAAGTTTCTTTTTCTTCTCCTCTTTATCTTTATCTTTATCTTTATCTTTATTCAATTTATCATCTTTATTAGATTTATTGACATCCTTTTCCTTCTTTTTGCAAATATCCACATCTTTTTGCGTAACTTGCGGTTCTTTGTTAAGCTTTTTCGGAGATTTATTACCTTTATCTTTATCTTTCTCTTTCTCTTTGTCCTTTTCCTTATTCTCCAATTTTAGAGGACACGGCAATGCCTTTTCTGTTTTCTCTATTGGTTTGCTCAACATTTTATTCGCCGATTTTTCACTCGGTTTCGTAGTTTCCGACTTTTCCCATTCAGTATGGCTAACAACTCCTCGGGTCTGCTCTTTATTATAGCATTTAATCACATGAGTCCTCGTTTCGCTATCAGAATCATCTGACTTTACTTCAGGATATGCGCGTTTAAGACATTCCTCCAAATCAGACATTCCCGATGACCTCATGTCATGATCAGAAGTAACCAATTCTTGTTTTAATGAACTATCACTGTGTTTCATGCTTTTGTTTTCATCATTACTCTTATCTTTACTGGAAGAATGTTTCCTATCTTTTAATTTCGAAGTTTTCGCTTTCTTTTTCTTTCGTTTAGCGATTTTAAGTTTCGAATCTTCGGTATCATCACTGCTTCGCTTCCTTTCTTTCTCTTTGTCGTGCTCTTTCATTAACTTATTCTTCTTAACTTTTAGCAATCCTTTGTTATTATCATTGACGACTGGTTTTGGTTTATTGTCACAAATTTTCTCAACTTTATCCGCTTTAACTTCTTTAACATCTTTCGCCGCGTTATCCTTATTTAACTCAGATTTTTCTTTCTCTTTGAGCTTCTCTTTCTCTTTCTCTTTGCTTTTGACTCTTTTCTTCATATCTTTTTTCTTTTTAATTTGTTTGAGCGGCACTTCATCATCACTTGAATCGTCATCCAGTAGTTTCGACTTAATATTCTTTGACAGTTTATTGATACTATTCGATGTCATTCTGGGCGAACTTATTGTAGACAAATCCTCATTGGATGAGTCACTGTTATAAATCGTATCCTTATTTAGTTTTTTATTAGGTTTTGAGATCAATTTTTCTAAATCGGAGTCGAAATCTGATTCATTAGTGACAGGCGAACGCTTTCTACTCTTTTTATTGATTAGCAAAGAGTTAATCTCGTCGTCAGAAGAAGACGAATCAGATGTCGTATCGATGATTATTTTTCGCTTTTTCGGCAAATTTTGTCGCTTTTGTTTGTATTTAATTCTCTCGTAATGGCTATCATCAGAATCAGAAGTAGTCTCTTGACTCGTTTTATTTCTTTCCTCGTCTTTCTTATTCTGTCGCCTGTCCTTAAGTTGGCTAAACTTTTGTCGCACAGATTCTAAATCTTTGGCAACTTTAAGACTTTGATTAGCACTCGAGCGAGCCTTCACTTTATCATACATTGAGAAATAAATTGGTTCATCCGTGTCTGGAATGTCTAATAACATTTTTAATTCCGAAGGTTTCAGTTTAGTGTCCTTTGACTTCTCTTTCGAACTCGATTTCTCTTTCTTAATCTTATCTTTTTCTCTATCCTTATCTTTAATCTCAAACTTTGATGACTTATTTGAAAGACTTTTGCCGCTAATGTCACTCTTTTTCTCAGTTTTAATATCGAGCTTAGATTTCATTTTCTCTTTAAAATCAGATTTTGACATGAATTGTGTTTTACTGCTTTCTTTTTTGACAGTTTTCTTGTCGTCCTTTAATTTATTGAAAATAGGATTTTTGCTTTTGTCAGTAGAAGAGCACTGCTTGATTGTGTCGCACTTTTTATTATCCTTGTCGACCAACTTTTTCTGCGAAACCATCGCGGAATTACCTTCAGACACATCTTTCGATGTGGAACTACTTTGCGAGTAATGCCTCATTTTCTCAGTTTTGATTGACTTATCCTTTAAATCAGTAGTTACTATCCGAGACCATTCAGACTCAGATGAAGGAATATGCGACTCTAATGCATCGGTTGATGTGTGCCTTTTGTTTGTGGACGCCTGCAGATCACTTTTCTTATTCAAATCCTGCCTTTGAGTCGATGATTGATTTATCGCTGGGAAACTTGGGTTTTGCGCTTTTGAAGAGAAGCTGCTCGACGCTAAATGCGGAGGTAATGAAGAAGAATGCTGTTGTAACTGCGATGCCTTCTTCGCGAACTCACTTTTAACGAATGGCATGTTTGTTGAAGATGGCAGAGAACTCACTTCCTTTTTAATTGAGCTTTGATGGTGATCTTTAAGATTTATATTTTGCATATTTAATGTTGAGGTGTTTACAATAATACTGCTGTGAAGAGCATTGTCTTTCTTAGCCAACACTCTTGGGTCTCGATTTTCTCGCGGGTCTCTACTCTTTGGCACATCTTTCCCAGTAATCGAATTGATAGGCAATGGAATTGTTGACTCCTTTTTGATGTTAATTCCTCCTAAAAGGTTAGGCTGAGGCAGTCGTGTCAACGTTGAAGAATTCGAATGAGTTCTCGAAAAGGGTGCGAACGGATTATTGGGACCACTTCTTGGAGGCGCAGAATTCGGTGCTTGAGATGTCGGCGTTAACGGAGCGGTTGGCTCCTTCTTTATAGATGGCATTCGTGTCGGTTCTGACAACTTTCTGGGCAGAGATCCGGGAATTGGATGATTATGATGTAACTGCGTGTGAGTGTGTGGATGAGTATGTAATGAATGGTGAGATGACTGATGTTGCGAATGATGATGAATGAGTGCATTCTTTGGCAAACTGTCGTGTGGTGTCTGATGAGACTTTTCGGTGGGAATCGAAGGCATCGATGATGTCGGTGTCGAAAATTCTTTTGCTGCTGCTTTAGTTCGAAACACTGGCTTAGATTTAGGAGATGATGTCAAGAGTTCATAATTAACTTCCTTTGGTTCATATTTTTCGTTAATTAATTCTAAACGTTTCGAGTCCTGATCGAAAATTGAAGACTTAGACAATAAATTTTTAACTATATCTGATGGTTCACTAGTCTGCGAATCTGTAGAAGATGTCGAGTTAATTTGACTTTTCTTTTTAATATTATATTTACTGTAATCAATGGTAGGAGTGGGGGTTTTTTCCATTTTGACGACAGGCGTCGTTGCGTTAGTTCCAGACCAGGCATTATACTTCTCGTCGAGCGCTCGTATCCGATCCTCAATCGATCGATTTGGCGATCGTGTTGGAGACATTTCAGGATCAGATACCTCTTCGAATGCATCACTTTTTAACTTAGAACTGCTAATAACGCTTATTTTACTAACATCTACATTGTTTAGATTATTTGAGTCCGGATTATCAGTAGTAGACACGAGACACAGACCATCTTTCATCAAATCAGACTTTTCGCGTAACTTTTTTGGCACAACACTATTTGGTGACAGATTACCCAAAGGGCTCATAATTGTGGTACTTTTGGGAGATGCGTGTGACGGCTGTACTACTGGAATGTTTGCCACTTTGTTGTTTGCTTCTGCTCTAATTGTGACTGCAAATTCAGGTAACGGTAATAATAGCGGTCCAATCATCGCCGGACACGTCAAAGAGCGGCCGAATAATGGCTGCGATGGCCTCTTATTCATCGCTGCGACTTTATCACTGGATGACGACACTTCGCTGGAACAATGGTCCTCTAGTTTAGGTGTTGTGCTGTGAACAACATCTTGTTTGAGTTGTGTGCGATCGTGACACTCAATATCAGAAGAGGACACGCGTGATAATACCAACACATCGGAATCGCAGCTCATTTCGTACGCATCGGTTCTCTCGAGCTTACGATGCACTTTACAATTGATGTGCGATGAACACAATTGAGCAGTTGTTAATGACATCGATGACAACGATGATGATGACAACAACGACTGTCGCCTCGGGTCAGGCCAGGAGTGATTCACTAGCGGTGACGTTGCATCTATTATTCGAAGTGGAACTGCATTAACTGTTTCTTTAGCACCATATGAGCATTTGCCTGATTTTGTACTGAAACTGTTACTATTATGCTTTCGCGATGTTTTAGAGTCAACATTATTAACTGAATTATCTAAAGAATGATGAGATGATGTATCATTGTTTTCACCGAAAAAGCATTGTTCAATCAAACTCATAACACATCCTTGTTTTGATTTTGACTCTAAGTATTTGATATCACTGTTGGCACCGCTAGAACTACTAGAACGTCTTTTGAGCAACTTTGCTAATTCACTTTTCACGCTTTCACTCGTCACTATCGGCTCCAATTCCGCAGCTCTTCTATTATCACTTTTGCTTGAATTGGCCTGAATTACGTTACTATTGCCACCACTTCTATCTTTATGAATGTTTAATGACTCGACATGACATGCAAGTAAACGCTTCTTTCGCTCTAAATGTCCAATAGCTTCGCTCGATGTGGGAGTTTCTGGTGAATCACTATCGATATGCTTTCGCTTAATAGATTCGCGAAGCAAACCATTCTCACTCGAGTCCGACACAGAATTCGAACGCAATCTTAAATTATCGTTCAATTCTAAGTTGTTGTCATCCATCGATTTTCGTCGCCACACGTTAGAGCTGCCACAACTTGGCTCAAATTCTTTGTCAGCGTCGATGTCTACGCTCTCATTCCTGAGAGGAGACGCGAAACTGGACGAACATGGACTAGCAGTTGGACTTTGCGGAGTGCCGTTGTTGTTGCCGATAGCAGTCACCGTTTTCTTATCTTTTGGTATTGGGCTTATGCTGTGACTATGCCTTCGAGTTGTTGGCGAATGACATAATATATCAGAATCACATGCCGCAGATTTGTGCTTATTTCGTCGATTGTTAATCCGATCTAATAATAAATCTGTTGGTTTCCACTCATTTCCATCGTGAATCAGCACATCTTCGTTTGATCTCACAATACATCGATCTTTTAATGAATGAGTTTCGGCATCCAATTTCTCAATGCGACTGTTATTAATTTCGTTTCGCGAATACGGACTCGCACTGCGACAATCATGTCGTTCTTTGGGGCTCTCACTGCCATCTGTTTGCCTCCTGAGAGGCGAGAATGCTTTACTGCACGTTTCATTAATGTCTCTATTTCTATCTCTATAACATAACTCGCGATCGTCTTCTCTATAACTTTCGTCATTATCTTCCAACTCTTCGAGATCATAATTGCGATGCCTTCGATCAGCAAACTCTTCCTGATAGCCATCTTGAAAACGATAGCCTCGACCTCTACCAGAATAACTAGTCTGAGGTGTTCGCTGAAAAGGCGGTAGCGGTGACTGTGGGCGATAACTTCTACCCGATGTGCGTGACTGATATCGACTGTGTCCGCGGTTATTGTTGTGTGGATCGTAATTAGAGAGACGTTCATCGAATTCATTCCAATTCGTACTGTTGTTATTGGTTCTCCTCTCCCACGGCCTCTCGCCGGCAGTGATCTGTCCTGAAAGCTCTAAGTAATCAAAGAACGCTGTTTGGCACTCACGACTGGCAAAGTCAACCTGCAGTTTGCGACCATTCAGAACCCGACCCTTCAAATCGGCGACAGCTATTTGAGCGCATTCAACATTATCATAGAAGATGAGTGCATTGAATCGTTCGCGATCTATCACTAAATGCACAACAGTTCCGAATCGGTTCGCCTGCCACGACAGCGCCTTATCAGTCACTAACTCGGAAACGCCGTGAATCCAAACACAGTTTGTTGGCATACTTTTGCCGAAACCCAATTTTATACGATTAGCACCAAGATTTTCTCCGTCCAGTTTTCGCATCGCTTTCACTACACTACTAATATCGGAAAACTGTATGAACGCGTAAGACGACAGCGTTCCCTGTTTTTTAATATCGATTTCCTAAATACCAAAATAGCAAATAGTAATAAAAAGAGAAAAAATAGTTGAATGATTAATGACTCACGTATAGCCTTGAATGTTAAAAAACTACTCACAATTATTTCTCCGAACTGTTCAAAATGCGATTTCAAATCAGATGTTGAAACGTCTTTCTCGAGATTTCCGACGAATAGGGTTCGCGTAGCTTTCGGGTGATGTTCGTCCAGCTCTGCCTCCAGTGGTCGAAAGTCGTTATCTTCGGCGTCAATCCCTTCGTGAGCTGACACTTCAATTTTGCAGCCAAAGAATAGCTTATCCTTTAAATTAAAATATTTTTCTTTGATATTAAAATATTTACATAAAAGCTTATTAAAGATTACATAAATATATTTGAATTATTATCATAAAATTAAACTCAATTTCCATACTTTTGACTCTTCGAGTGCTTTTTCAACGTCTTCTGGTTTTTTAAAGCAAACAACAGCAAACCGGTCCGTTCCCTGACCAACAACTTTAACCATTGTCACCTTACCATGTTTTTTATATTCATGAAATAAACCATCTTTTAAGCTCGAATCTTGAGAATCAACAGAAAAAATTCAATCAATATTTATTCAACGCATATCGCAGTTCAATGCATTCTAATGGTATATTTCCATACTCTTAAACTTTAATCACACGTATTAAAAACAACTTCCATTTATTTAGCAAAGATGCTATCATTATATCAAAATATTTTACTGTAAAATTACTTATTTAATAAAAATCACTATATTTAGCCCAACTTTTCTATCGAAACGGATATTTTATCGCGAACGTGAAAAATCCGTACTGTATTATACCCCTGTTTCCCCGAGCAATACAATTCTTTTTAGAAAAAAGATAATAATTTTAAAAAACTTTTCTAAGTTAAAATGTGTTAAATTAAATTTAAGTGGAATTTTATTCATTTATTTAATAAAATATCTGTTTTGAAGGTAAAAAAACTGTTTAGCGCCGATCAACAAACAGTAAGCTAAACACTGATCGCAGTGTAAATCATTATCTAAATCTAAATGAGTTGCTATAAATGGTCGGTCATTCTTGTTTTATTACTATAATTCTGTGCACAGATAATAAATAATGATATAAAAAATGATTAAAAGCTTTCAAAATCTTTTTAAAAAATGTTTTCTCGAGTTATGCCGTATAATTTTCGTGTCTTAAATTAATTTTTCCTTGACTGAAATAAATTAATAATTAAAGTTTCGGAATCAGTTTAATTTCTGTAATAGTAATGATTATATATCTGACTGCGGAAAAACACAAATTAGTTCTTCTCTGCAGTTTTTATTATATAAATTTTTTTGAAATTAATAATTTTTAAGGCTAACAACAAAATTTCTATTGGAAAAATTTTGATTAAACTTCAAACAACAATTATTGTCTTAAATGTTAGCATTGAATACGAAAAAATCATGTGTTATTATAAAAATGTAATCATATATATGTAGAAATTATCAAATTTTACAGTTAAAGTTTGAATAAGAAAAATAGAGAATTTTTAAGCAAATAATATTGTTGTTACGCAATAATAGTCGTAATTTTGTATAAGATTTGACATAATATGCGATATATAGTTTGCATACCTGTTGACCTAACGGGCAAGTTTTTGACACAAATCGCTACCGGTCTTGTATCGTCTTTGTCTGCAGAACTATCGGAACCAGGAGTGGCATTGCTATTGTGTAGTGGAGTATGATTTGAACCCTGAGAAGATGTGCTAATATTGTTAGTTGTTGTGGTGACCGCAGAAATTAAAACTGCACTGTTGTTCCCACTTATCGGCCTCTCTGTGCAATGTGTTGAGACTTTGCGATTGTTGTACAAAGCTCTGGCCAATAGAGAAATTGAAAAGATTTATAAATAAATATAATCCATTATAGAGTTAAATCAAACATAAAGCACAGAACAGAACACAAAATAGTATTTACAGTAAGTATTGTCTACGAATTCTAAGAGAACTGCAGAGCACATAACCATATACAACATATGCATATAAACACCAAACACGAAACACTTACAGAGGGGACTGTGACTTCGAGGGCGAACGAGAACGACTACTAGTGCTACTACTCGTTGAGATATTTGAAGAGGAACTCGGAGATTGACTTCTGGCTGAACTTAATGAACTCGAACGTGAACGCGATGGCGATGGAGACGCAGAATGAGACCGAACTGATTGCTTCTTCTTCTTCTTTTTCTTCAACGGTTTCAGATGAGGAGGTGATGAAACAGTAGAGCTCACTCCACCGCTCGATGTGGTCACTGATGTAATTCGACGCGAAACTGAGCCTCTCTGCGTTGATGAAGCAGATGATGCATTGCTAACACCTGTTTCTTCAATTTGTTCCGATGATGAATAGCGTTGTGCATCGAAATGTGTTGTTTGGCTGTTGTTGCGGGCATAGGGACGAAAATGGGCGACACTTCTATATGGTATATGGAAATATGAGCAATCATTAGCGATCCATCTTTTTTAAAGAAATAAGTAAAAACTGTGATGAATTTGAATGGATTCGTACCTATCGATACCGTCCTGATAGCTATTATTCACACGATTGAAAGGTCTATCACGAGATCTACTTCTATTGGAATACTCATTATCATCCAAATAACCGATGTTTCGTTTGATATAAGCAGTATCACGATCTACAATACGTTCGTAGTTATTACATGAGCCCGTTCTTTCCCTGTCGTATATTCTCTCATCAGATAACCTAATCACGAAAATAATGACAATCGTATTATCAAAATTGCAATGAAATTTGCATATTACAAGTTTAAATCAGGTTTTCGGAAATTAAAATCTCATTAATTCGAAACAACTGTTCCATTAAATTAATTTATTCACAGAAATCTTAGTCACTAACTTAACAGAAACAGTAGCGCTTAAACATAATAAACACCATTAGGCATAAAACCATTTCAATGCTATTATATTAGTGCAGAATATTTGCCCAAATTTTATCGCGCAATTCTCGAAATTTATTCGCAATTCAAGTGATAATTAAGTAATTGTTGGGAAAAAATACGATTATTCTGAATTGAGTATAAAGCATCAAATTAGATGCTAAATAGAATATTCTAATAAAAAGACTTAATTTATTAAAAATTATTAAAAACTACTTGAAAACTCGTGAATTTTGTTTAAACGTAACCAACCATTTGGAAAGAATAAAACAAAAATAAGTTTATCTTAAAGTTTACATAAACCATAAACAACAACATTATTAAAGTATGCATTAATATTAAATTCGACGAAAATAAAATTCTCATCGCTAAAAATTAAATAGTAATAACGCAGTAATTTACGACAATTTAAACAGTCTTCCAGAATAATTAATGTAAAACGATTTACTGTGTATCATATATTATTTTAAGTCGCTATTAACTGCAAGACAAGGTGATTATTAAGCACTAAACAATGTAACGTAAAATATTATCTTGAGTTTAAATATCACGGAAAATAATTTTTTTAAAGGTTTCATTCATACATTTAGATCGAAAAACGAGGACAACAGGAATAAAGAGACAGAAAGACGCAGACAACACAACAACACGTAAATTATGAAACCATAAAACTTCGTAAAAACTAAAAAATAGATAAATAAATGCTTCTCTGTATGAAAACATTAAAATAATTAATATGAAAAAAATTCATATTAACATGAGTTTAATAATTATTAAAATTAATGCCATTTAACATTTGAAAATTTGAATAAAGTAAATAAACACATACGAAGATTATTATTACTACTAATAAAATAAATGTAAATCCATTTGAAAATGCATTAAGTCTTAACATAAATACATATACGAAATTTGCGGTTTATTTTTAAAACTCGCTTATTTGTGTTTCGATCTTCAGTACCAGTACAACAAAACTAATGTTTTTAAATTTAACAGTAGGCTATTGTGTGCATATGGAAATTTTTCAAAAATGTCATCAATGTTGAAACTTTGCGAGAAACGAGAAATGCATTCGCGAATAGAAAATAAATATTAAGAATTATTTAAGTATTTAAGTTTATATTATATAGAAATGAACAAATAATACATATTAACAAATAAATGATTGCGTGAGAAATTCAATTGTGTATTGTTTCGATCGGTTTATCACTTATTTTTTCATTAAGCTTATTGTCTTTCAAAATTTAAAAAACAAATATTTTTAATTCAGCTTTTTATAAATTGGTTCCAATGAATAAAAATTTTACTAAAACTAATTTAAGAAACTCTTTTGACGTAACAAATATTTTCAACGAAAATATGTATCATTGCATAAACATATGTTTTGATTCTAATAGAGAACGTGATCTCTCTCTCTCTCTCTCTCTCTCTCTCTCTCTCTCTCTCTCTCTCTCTCTC
>JAQGAW010001114.1:0-21484 GCA_034698025.1 Phthiracarus crinitus | reverse complement strand
CCTCAATACTCGATACGACTTCAATTCAGATTTGAGGCTCCGTGCAGTTTTCCCTCTTTTCCCTCTTCTCTCTCTCTCTCTCTCTCTCTTTCTCTCTCCGCGCGCACAACAAAGTGATAAATACTAAACGACAAAACTCCAATTCTATTTCATTAATTTTGCTGAAAGAAGAGACAAATATAAATTAACTTTAAAAGAGCGCTAAAATCTAAAACTATTAGTTCTCATTTTTTCCGTACTATCGATAAACGTACGCAACAATTTTTCAAGATAACGTTACACCAGTCAAGCGGATCAGCAAAGATGACCAGCTATGCGCGCAAATATCGCCTTCGGCCGAATTTATTGTACATTCAAAAAAGCGATAATAAACGTATAGATTTCAATGAGAAAAAATTAGTGCGATTGCAAAATAGTCGGTGATTTGTAGTTTTCTCGGTTGCTTTATTATTCCGCGAGCATCGCTTGCCAGTTATTTGTCTGCAGACAGCGGAATGACTTTTAATCGTAATCCAATATAATGAGGTATTTTTTTATTGAGCCAAAAAAATTTTATGTGAGACTATGGAGAACTAATTAATTTCTTTTTTCTAAAATCCGAAAATCATCGTCAATTTTGCAAATTTAAGTGTATTCCAGCGTAGTGTTTATTGGATTACAGTTTATATTAATCTTAAATCGAAATATTGATTCCAAATTCTTGTAATTCAAAAATTAAATTTCTAAACAACAAGGAGAGGCATATAGAGGTATATGTTGATTACTTGCAATTTAAAAGCTATGAATTGGCCATATTTTTTGGAACGAATAGGTAATCTAAACATTAAAGTGGTCTGTTCTTTCCTCTGACATGACGCTTAATTTCGTCATTATTGGAAATCTATATGATTAGCATTTAAAGTGAATACCACAGATCACCAAGCATTCATTTTTGTAGAAAGAAAAAACATTCATAAAATCGGTAAAATAAATAATCGCTTTGAAATTTTTTAAAAAGTTATTAATATAATTGTTTCGCGACTGAAGCGAACGTGTTTTAAAATGATTATACAGTATTTCTTTTAATTTTAGCACATAATTAGTCTAATATTTGTTTGAATAAATCAATAATTTAGCCATAAATTTACACAACATATACACTTTTTGTATATTTATTTGCTTAAACATTAGCGTAGGTTTGTTTGCTAAAACAATATTTAAAACTTTACTAGTTATAATAATAACACCATAACAAAAACAGTATTAGTAGTCATCATAACTTATGGCGGAATAATTTACATTTATTCGTGTATTTACATTTAAACAACTTTTATTTTTAGTTACACTATGTTACGAGAGTGTCATAACTATGCTTATTGTAATTTTTCGGCGGATAGTGGGAGAAGGCGGTGGTTATAATTTATTGTTATAAAGAGAAAATATTCAAATGATTATAATAATTAAATAAATTTTTAAGTTTGTATTTTTTTCCGCCGAGTAATAACAGGTTTGTTTGAAAATTTGTTTAGCACTCAAACATATGGAAATTAAATAGGAATACGGTTTTGAATATTTAGATTATTATTATTAATATTAATATATGGCGAAATCGCATGGAAAAAAGAAAACGAAGAATAAATGAAAGGCATTTGCTTCACAAAACGCATTGCCATTAAATTGTTTTAACACAATAATCCGTTAATAAAAAATGTAATTTAGTTACTTTCGAATGTAATTTTCGTCGTTATGTGTGTTAACACTTATTTATTTAAATTGAATGTCGACAATGTTGCAATCAAATAAATATGTTAACTGCGTTTGATAAGCGTATGATTTTCGTTATCGGGAAATATTCGCGTATAATTTATCACACTATCCTAGTTATTGTTATTTTTTTCACCTGGTTTTTGGTGAATGCAAATCTAAAAGTAAAATTTATTCGAATTTATACGCTAAAACGCGAGCTATTGTTTCTGGGGATTAAACGTTTTAATAAAACTAGAAATACAATTAAAATTATGGCGCAGGTAATTCAACCGAAACTCGAAACACATTTTATTTCATAGGGTTTCGTGTTTGTGTGTGAGTGGTTTTAATTTTGGTGATAAGAATCTTTTATAGTTTAACTTTTCGCGTTTTTTTACCTTCAATTTTTCTTCTCCGCTGTGTGTAATTAAATATATACCAGTTTATATATTTGGAATTAATATTATAGTTATAATAAATATATACCGGGAAAGGGAGAGAGAGAGAGAGAGAGAGAAAGTGAAAATAAAAAATAATTTCTACCAAAAAAACGAGAAAATTCATTTCTCCACGCGAATGAGAAACAATTTTTGACACGCGAACTAAGAATAGTTTTTCTCTCATGAAAAGTTGTTTTATGGGTCCAGCAGTTGCTCTATACTTCGAGAGAGAATTCGTATCTTTTATTGATAGGCTTTTTTGGGCAAAAAAAATATTAAGCAAAATTTATTTATTGCCACAACAGAGAATGAGAGCGCAAATTTCTTGCATTCGGCTTTCAATTAATTTCGAAATACAGATAATTTATTAGAAATTATAGATAATTTATTGGAAATATTTACAGATTTAAAAATAGATACTTTGCCCATCGTTTTTTTGACGGAAAAAAGCACTTAAACATTCCCTTTAAAAAACATACAAACTCATGATATATAAAGGAATTCATAAATTTCTATTAATTTGACTTCAATTAAGCTTAATAAAAATAAATTAAATTTATCTCTTTTTTTCGAAGAGACGAGTGGTACTGGAAAATGTGGCGTCAATTTTTAACAGAACAAGCTAATAACTAATGCTTAAACTGTTTTTTATATCTAGAAAATTTAAAGGCAAATAAATAGTAAAAATTACGCGAAACAAAAATAGTTTTAAGATCGCTGTAAAGACTGCTAACGCTGTAATATAAACACTATCTTAACGGCAGTGGCGTTATATATATTCGGAGGAAGAGATTTATTTTTCAAATATTTTTTTCTTCTGCATTCATATAACCACTTAAGCAATAATAATCAGCAAAAGTAAATATCAGAGAATTTTTTCCCCGACTTAATAGATTATTGGCCGGTAATCGTCGCGTTCACCGGCAGCCGAAATCAATTTTTATTTTATTTAAAATATTGCATATCATTTTTCGCATTCCCGAGATAAACAGACCTATTAAATGCTCGATTATTTAAAAAAAGAGAAATCTTTATAGAATTTTTTGGCTGTTAAGATAAGAAAATTAATATTTTAATTTTTTCAAATACATATATCTTATTCATTTACAATTTACTTCCATTTTTAATAGAATTGACGCAGATTACTGCGAAAGGGTTAATATGCTTTTATGAATATAAATCGAGGTGATTTTGTTGCTTTACCCAATAATTTGTTAAATTATCCGATAAAAACATGAGCAAACACGTATGATTTTATTTATTTATATATATTTTTCGCTGATAAAAAATTGTTTTAAATGGATAAATATTAATCACCAAAAAAAATAAATTAAAACTATTTAAATCGTCAATTTTCCCCAATAAAAAAAATCCATTTCTCTACCATTAAACGATAAGATCGTTCACTTAACAAATCAATTCTTTTAATTAAAAAAATTAAGAAAATCCACATTAATATTGCGAAATGTTTCTAACGAAAAAAACACTTGATTATGACTAATATTCGTTTGCATTAATTTCCCATAACGAACCGACCAGTCTATGAATTTCTTTTGGGTTACCACTAACAGAGTTCGCTCGCTCTGGTTAGTGTCCAAAATATAAGCATTAACCGGAGATGTAGTAGTTTTTTGGTGATTTTGCTTCGCTTTCTGCTTAACAAGTGACGCGTTCAGCGTAACATTTGATTTCTGTCCAACTCGTTTGTGTTCAAATGATAATTTTCTGCTGTTAAGTGTTTGAACAAAGAAAAAAAACCTATTCATTTGTAACAATAGTTTTGAAAAAGGATTTTTGCTTTTATCAGTAATAGATAATTGAAGAAAATTACGTAGAATTGTATAGTTTTAACATTTACATCAAAATACGAAACTAATTTTGATTTTCAATCTTAAAAAAGTTATTCAACACTAAAGTTAAAGTATTTATATAAATCATGCTGATTTTCCATCCTTTTGTTTATTAAAAATTTTATCGCTACGATTTCGAATTTGGTTTAATATAATTTTTACAGTTTCGAAATAACACATTTAATAATCACGAATTATTCCCGATATAAAACTCCCAAATAATAATTGTTACGGTGACGTATCATACATTTTATTACTAATACTACTATTATTATTATTCTCATGGCTAACACTAGAGAGTCGTATCAATAAAGTCACAGTTGGCTGAATCATGAAGAAATAACTCTTCAACAACAACAACAGTAACGCGCAAACCACCTCAATATCGTATTCCCCATTCTCTTTCCTTTTCTCACTCGACAAGTATTATCTATTGTTAAGGAACAGAACTCCGTATACACTGTATAGTTATGTGACCAGTCATTGATAGCATGTCATGTATATCGTCAGTATAAGTGAAAGTTAAAGTCACTCATAACGCGGACAACAACGGGCAATAACAATAAGAGCATTAGCTCTATGGGCTATCAATAGCGAACAAAAGACACATTTGGGAGAGTGAGAGCACACATAGGTATACACGCGAGAGATTATCTAGTAAATAATTGGCGGTAAAGGAGGGGCACAACTGTTAGCACCCAGCGATGCGAGCAAAAAAATTGGATAAAACGTATTAACGGGAATCGAAAGTGAAGCCGAAAAATGATCGAAAACGCAAATAGAAAATACGATTCGATTTTGTATTGATTATGCAGTTATAAAACTAGAAGTGTTTGTTAGTGAGATATTGATCTTATTTTTTTGCCTACACAAACATGAACGCAAACGATTCAGATACAAATTAATCGGTTGTAACGATACGTTTATAATCTTTCGCTTGTCTTTTTGTTTTGTTTTGTTTTTGGTTTAAGTGATTTACGGCAGAATAGAAGATTTGTTTTTGTTGATGCTTTCGATTTCGTTTCCTTACTCTTTTAAATACACGCTTTTTTAAAGTCCATTTAATTCATTTTTTAAACCAGTAAACGGTATAAAAAGCCATAATATATATACACACATATATATATAAAAAAGAAATTGGCTATAAAGCCAAAGAAGTCTTTTTTTAACGCACAGAAAAACCGCTGCTATAATCATAATAATGATAAGAGAAAAAAATAATACGCAATAATAATAATAATAATAATAATAATGTGGTAAATAATCATAGAAACAGTAGCGCATTGAGGAAGAAAGCAGAAATAAATTACGCTAAAAGAGAAGCTGTCCGTCCAGTTATCATCACAACCGATCACACGTACTGTACTCATATACTGTACTCATCCGCCGCTAATGTCTTGAGTTACTCGGTTTGCTTTTGCTTTGTTGCCAACAATTTTTTTTGTCATTACTATAACTTATCTTTCTTTTCGATCACACGCTTATCGTATTTTTTTCGGACGAAAAAAATAATACACTGTGTAATCTTTTCCATTTCTGTGGCGAAGCAAATTAAAAGTAATATATTGCGAGGTTAATTGTTTTAAACTATTCGCCTATATTTTTCTATTATTATGGTGTATGGAACCAGTGTAAGGGAAACCCGTATATTTGTTATCAACATTTTTTTTCTTTTCATTGCTCTATAATAATACGGATATACTTAACTAATTAATGAAAACGTTAAATAAATTTTATACGTAAAGAGAGAGAGAGAGAGAGAGAGAGAGAGAGAGAGAGAGAGAGATCAACATTTTTAATGACAATTATGATAAGCAAAAATTAATAGATTAAACGAGTTAAACAACTTGGTTGTTGGTATTAATTGTTTCAAGTGTTGTCGCAAACAGAAATACACATAAGTGTCGTCATCCACAAGATATACGTATATAACGATTTCTATGCCATTAACAGAGCAATTGCTTTTATCCTGCTCTTTACTAATTCTCGCGATCTTTACTGAAATGAGTTTTTTTTGCGAAGCCAAGCATCTGATAATGATAACTGTTGTTTAGCTGTCCAATTAAACCACTTTTCGCTCATATTTAATAGCGAAAGGCAGCTTTATTTATCGCTTAACGCGAAACACCCGGAAAAAACAGCGAGTGATGACTAGGTTTAGATGCGACTCTAGAGAGAGAGAGAGAGAGAGCGGAGAAAAAGAAGCTATTAAGAGATTGATACGGACGTGAACGTAGAGGTCATGTTTTTAATAGCGATGCGAAAAAATACGGAGAGATTAAAAGCATGTTATTTGTCGTTGACTCGCGGCTGAGTTTATTAATACTTTTTTTTCGAAATATCTTATCAAACGAAAAACGGATTTATATTATTATTACCAATAAATTGTGCGATAATATTGGGCGATCATTCGGTGTCCCAAATCTCGAAGCGTTGTGTTTGCATATTTTCTAAATTTATTGGAAATTTATTTATTAGGTTCAGTTTTTCGAAAATCACTCGATTTTTATTATTGCAAATCTTTCTGAAATCTCTACTCTAATAAAATCGCAAACTTTTTTCCATTTACATCTCAGGTGCGCGCATATCTCGCTCCAGTAATTTTCCTGTTTTTTTTATGCAATTTCTGGTTATAAATTACTTCGAAACGAGATAACAACATCAAAAAAGCGATACAAATATGTGCCGTTGCCTCTGTTTTTTTCGTACCCATCGATGATAATGATGATGATCCCAAATGACGATAATGGTAATAAGGATCGCCAGTAATGATATGATATTTTCCGCTTGATTTGCTATTATTGTTTTTATTTTTTATTTATTCTGATCCCTTTTATGAAGACATCCTATTTCTGTTACGGTAAATGATCTCTCTCTCTCTCTCTCTCTCTCTCTCTCTCTCTCTCGCTCTCTCTCTCTCTCTCTCTCTCTCTCTCTCTCATCTATCGAAAAAAAATCTGCATATATGATATGAGAAACAGGACCTGAGGTTTAACCAAAAAATGATTCAATCAAAAGTAATCGCAGAAAACACAATCAAACTCACGCATAGCAGGCTTTTAACCGAAACAAATTTCATGGGCCAATCAAAAAAAACGAGAGACGAGTCTATAGAAAAGTAGATGTGATTTCTATTAAAACAAAAAAATTAGCCGATTACGCGCTGATAAAAAACACGCTGTGATGTGCGCGGAGGAAAGTATGCACACATCCGAAACTAAAAATAGAGTTTTAATCGAGTATTTCTTTACAGCGTTCGATCAAAAATTTTAATTATTGGTACGCAAGATGCTTAACGGCAAGATTGATGAAGATTAATAGAATCGCGAAAATGTTTTATCGCGCATTCACGTTCACCACTGTGCGAGTGGTGTGTGTGTATGAAGAATTTTTGTTTTTTGAAAAAGAAGTTACCGCATGTGTCAGTGAGGGAAATCGAAATTGAATAAAAAAATAATTTTTTTATTCCAGGCTGGGGTTATCTGATAGGATATTGGAAACTAATTTTCTTATCGCTACAATTAATGACATACTTTTTTAAAGGTTTTTTTTCGTGACTGAGTGACTCATTTGGATCGCGAAAGATTCGAAATGATTTTCCTTAATTTTTGAAGTTTTCTGGCGTGTAATTAATAATGTTTTTGAAAATCAAATTACTAGTTTTTTTCGCTAAATTTATATTTTATATACTCATTTGTATATTTATTCTGCATTTTAAAAATCTAAACATTTATGTTATGCTTTTTTTATTAACCATAAAATAAACAGAATCGCGTATACTTTAAAAGGTCAAAAAATTTGTCTAAATTTAACCACAAAATATTATATTACGACGAGAAGCAGTTTAAAGTAATAATTTATCAAAATGAAAAAAATAATCACCGTTTTCTCGCAGAAATGTTTACATACTAAAATATTATTTATTATTATTTTTTTGAAAAAAATAATCGCTCGCTCGATATTCAATAAATAAACTATAAATAAAATTTCGCAAATTCATAGCCAAAACTATATCGATAATCATTTTTTCGACGGAGCCTACTGATACTCAATAGATCATTGAACGTCAGATAATTAAATTTATATTAATAAAGCGTTTTTAAGGCATAAACAAAACAGCGACCCAAACATAGACCTTTTGCGATGTCCTGAAGTGCAAAAAAAACATAACAATTCCTAGTAAACATCGCATCATATTTTAAAAAGGTATTATATTTATCAGCAATAGTTCACACAAACACGCTGGGAGTGCCTTAACAGATATTCTGTTGCTTTCATTTCATTTCTAATTTATTACACTTCGATAAGATATTTAAACGAACGTTAAGGGCAAACGGAAAAAAATCTCCGAATTGTTTCAGAGACGATGGCTTTCAGATTACTTTCGCCAACGATTTGATAGGAGAATAATGAATGACAACGATAATAATTAACGAAAGCTCGCGATAGAAGAATAACACGATAAAAATGCAATACACATTTGTCAAAAAAATAATAATAGCGGTTCAACCTTAAGGTGTGAGACAAATCTACTACAAGTAACACAACACAACACACACAGGAAAAAACCATTGGGAAAAGCGTACGATTTTTATCAATTCAAACTTTGATACATCGGCGGGTGGTTTAGCGCTCGCGCCTGGGGTTCCGTCTGGTAGTGGTGAGTTCAATGCGGTCGTGCCAGCGGTGGTCCACGCGGATAATCGCGCCCTGAGCTCTGGCCTGAACAATGCGTTGCGAGCGCTCGGTTTCGCGAGCGTTAAATTTTTGCGTAGCGATACGCTCGGGATTTGCGGGCGAATAATAATCGCCTAAAGAATGCGTTATTTTTTTCTCTCGAAATCATTATTGTTCGTTACATTATTTTCGCAGAGAATATGCGAGCGCACACAAGAAGAAAAGATGAAAAAATCATTTATAACCTTTAAGTCATTCCAATGGATTGATTGTTATTAAAGGATATTTTTTCTGTGGCAGTGAAACAGTTGAGTGGTTATTGGAATAGGGATTTATATACATTGCGAGCGCTAGAGATTCATTGTGTTACAGCGCGAATGAGGATATTTCTTGATTTCTTTTCTTTTCTCTTCGAGTTTTTATTATTACAATGTCAGGTGTATTGTGCGTTTGATTTGCCAGAAAGAATGGAGCAAAAATCTCGTATCTGGCAATCAATTATCTTTTTTCTTTTCTTCCTATTCTGTATGTGTCTGTTTTAATAATAATATAGATTTTTTTAAATATATTTATATATATATATAGCATATTATTCGCGTTACCTTTAGTCGTCATAGGCATTGTGGGCGTCGGAAATACGATCTTTTAGTCTATGATCGGTTCCCAAATCGGAGCAATAACAAGCCTGTTTTTTAAATACATATTTGGGTCAAATGATTTACCTATCAATAGATAAAGCAGGTGTCAATGATAAAAATGGGAATCAGAGTGACAAATTCTGAGCTCTAATGTTTTTTGTTATGAAATCATTCATAATAATCGAAAAAATAAATTTATTTATTTCGTTATGCCTACAAAAATTTTTATGTCTAGGATTTGGAAAGAAATCCTATAATTTTTCAATAAAATTTCGATAAAATTTTATCAATCCTTGTGAAATATAAAATCCAATTTAATAATGTGATGATATCGAAAGTGTGGAATTTTAATAATTTTTAGCTACTAATAAGTTATATTACGAATCAATTTTTTAAATCTATATTTTTAAGGTGGGAAGATGTATCAAGTATTTTTAATCCATGACTTTATTTGCTCACGAATTCCTTGGTAAATATAATTATCGTATAAGATTAATAAGAAATTATTGAATCTAAAGGAATATTTCATACTGTTTTATTCACTATTTATGCATAATTGCCTTATAAATAGTGAATAAAATAATCAATATTTTGGGCATAAAAATAAATTCGTTCCCAGGCTTTTGTTGGGAAATATATTAAATTATCAAATATGCAAATATTGTAATTTTATATTCATAAGGTAAAATTTAATCATAAAGAAATATTGAAATATTCGCTATAAAAAACGTAATTTATTCAACAAAATTTCAATAGAACTAAAAGAAAAATTATTTGATTTTTATTAACTTGATTTATTGGAATCATATAATTAAAAGTTTAAATTGTGCTTTAAATGACATTGCATTTCTGGCCTATTCGTGAGATTATTCGCCCAAAAATTATAAATTAAATTAATTATCCTTAATTTTTAAGATGCTTTGTCTCACATTTCTAAGCTTAACGTAACTAATTATTTTATGGTTAAGCGGTTTATGAACAATCGCTCGGTTTAAATAAGCGTTTACATAAATAATTATTTAATTGGATTGGATTAACGTAATTTTTTATCCATTATTTAACGAAAATATGTTCAGGCGATGAACTAATTTGTGAACGCATTGAAAACATTTTATTAAATCGAGCGAACAAAAAACTAATTAAAAAAAGATATAACGATTTTATAATTCATAAATCTGCGAATTTGGCACACAGTTCCGAAAAAAACCGCGTCATTTTCCTCATCACAATTTATTTTACTCGAAAATATGGGTAATAAAAATCAGTATTTAGATTATCGCAAAAACAAAAATAAATTTATTCCCAAACAAAACCGTTTTACCCACGGATTTATTCAATTGCCATTTCATCACCGTTTAACTAATCCACTTTAAAATTTAGTTAAAAGAAACTCTACATAGTATATGGCTTAAGCAATAACAACAAACGACAACTACGATAAAAAAATACGGTACTACTCATAAACAAATAATGTTTATCTATGTTTTCGCTTTTTCGCAGTGAAAATACCTGTAATGCGTTAGCGAATGCAAAACAAAAGTAAGCGATCTGTATGTGATGCACAAACATTTAGGAAAAGCGTCGTAAAACTTTCGTAGGAAAAAAGTTTTTGTGTGGTCCTCTTATATACATATTAGTATAATTATAAGCTTATCAGTTAGTTTTTTGATACCGCTCTTAACTTACTTAATGCAAATCATTTTCGCCCCAGAGATTGATAAGATTTCGCTTCTTAATATTTTTTTCTTCGCCTCTCTCTCTCTCTCTCAAAATGTTTTGAGCTCCTTTTATAAGAAAAGCAAGTTTTGGGGTTCAAATTAAATTTCATGCGTATTTTTATTTTTTTTTGACAATCATTTTTAATATAAAGTTTTTCCATGAAAATAAAAACATTTAAATACTGCTCATCGCTTATAATGATAGATTCGAACGCTTAGTAAATTTGTATAACTAGTTGGAGAATTAGCCAGAATAACTAATTAGTTTGCAGGAATTTTTCGATTTCTATGCCTAAATTTTGTTTATTTTTTTGGTGTATTTAATTTAATGGTGAAGATAACTATACAAAAATAAAAATATGAAGACCCAGCAGATTATGCAGATTATCAGTGACATACAGGAGTAAGAGAGTGAGAAACACAGACAGTCGACGAAAGACAGAAAATATTTGCGACTCTACTGAATAGATAAAACAAAATATTGTCGGGATATTTGCTTAATAGATATATAGACGCATACCAATCAAATCTAAATTAGATATAAATGCATAACCAAAACAGCAAACCATTCGGGTTATGCCGAGTGAATATGTAATTGTGTATTCATTAAATGGATGTTTTCTTTTTGCTTTTCCACTGTATTTTTTTATTGCTTTCACTGAAGAAGATTCACGAAACTACATCACTTGGTTTGATCTGGAAAATTATATAAACAGAAGTTATCGCAAACCGATACCACAATTATTTTGGTTTGTGGTGTGCGTGAAGACGTTTTCGAATGTTAAATACAAGCCGAAAAAAACCGAAAATTGTATATTTGAATGTTGTGTGCGATTGGCTATAAAATCAATTTTATTATCAATTTTTATCGAATACATACCTAAATATTTTATAGTTTTGGAAAGATTTTAAGGCAATAATATATTGACTGTAGTGATAACGCGTATATGAATAGCGTTTGATAGGTTTTATGGTTGTTTAATCGAAAATCGTTAAAAGCTAATCAAACTAGAAATTTATTTAGAAATTACCAGTTTATTTGTTCTTGTATGACATGCAATCAAATGTATTGATATTATAAAGAAAAAATATCTCGTTCTCTATGTCAATAATTCAACGGGTAAATTGTCAAACCGATAATCTGGTTTAAAGATCTTCATTGCGTTATCAACAAATAAAAAAATTACGTAAAAAATATTCTTGAAAATTCGCGCAAAGTTTTATATAATTTTAGAGATAACAGAAGCATATGAAACATCCAATTTAATAACGAGCGCAGCAATTTAATAATTATAATGAATTTCAATACAAACGCATTTACAGTTCATTATTGGAGAATTTAGGCTTTAATTTAGCAAAGTTTTGAAATAAATAATTTTCGCACAATTTTTAATTTCAAAATTAAAAATTAACAATCATTTCTCTCTCTCCCTTCCTTTGTTTATTTCACTCTTTTTCCAATGACCAATATTCACCAGTGAACGATAAAAAAATTTTAATTAAGCAATCCATCAAAGGAACCATTTATTAGTCAACAATGATTGCATCGTAACAAGTGTTACGCGTAAATATATAGAGGAAAAAATATATGTGTTAATAAAACGAAATTAGAGTTGAAAGACGTGGAAACAATATTCGAGAATAAAGATCGAGAGCACACAGGTATGCATAGAAAAATCATACATTACTTAGAGTTAACGCTTAATTTGAAAAACAATTGGTTATACAACGTATTCCCCTATTCTTCATCTCTCTCCCACGTTTACTATCTTCCAGTCATTACCGAAACGTTAAGCGTAATTAATCATTTTTTATTATGTGTTGCGCGAGAGTGTCTGTGTGTTCTACCAGTTTGTGTTAATTAAAGTCAATCTGTTATATTGTTAAGTCTGAAGTGTTGGCACTAGTGTTACGTTAACCTAATATAATAATAATTCTTGTTTTATGGCCGTTGTTTGCTTCAACACCTCTCCCTTTATTGTTGAAGCGTTGTTGTTCTCACGAAAAACAATAAAAGCTAAATAAAACCATAAATTTTTTCGAAAAACTATTAATAAAGCGCGGAAAAGAGTGCATTAATTTTGATTCCCTATCATTTGAAGTTTTAGGGTTTGGTGTTGTTTTCGCTTATGTTTTAATCGAATATAAACTGCTAATCAGATTAGTTTTTATTTAATAATTTTTTCTTTCTGGAAAAACACTAACTAATTAATTACGCAGCCTTTTAATGGTTACACTCTTTCATAGGTATACATATTAAGATAATGAATATTTGTAGCTTTAAGATGTTTTTTCGAAGTTTATACATTGCATAAAATTGTTCGGAAACTAATTTTCGGAGGCAACAAAAAATTAAAAATGTTATGAAATAAACGTCACGCTTAGAGATGTCTGTCTATCGTCACTGGGAAAAAATTGATTCGAGTAAGTGATAGAAAACACTCGGTATAAGAAAAAAAATATATGAAAGGAAAGTAAGCAAAAATTTGCGACACCACTAAACAAATTAATTAATCGAAAATTCATTTCAAAGCCTAATATTTATGTCTAATCAAATGAAATATCATTCCCGTAAAAGCACTGCTAGCAATAAAAGCACTTAAATATTTCGTAAGATGCGTGTGTGATATGAGATGAAAATGAATATTACAGCGAAACACATTTACACAGAAGTGCCTAACATATGCGCGTATTTAACGATTTTAATCGAATAGAATAATTTTCGGGAAAATTATTTATTAAACAATGATAAAGTAAAAGTAAGCGATTTTTTTCTGTTAGTAAATATTCTGCGCGTATCTCTAATTACGATCAGCCATCGCTTAATAGAAATATTAAACTGAAATTCGTTGGACAAATTAAGCTGTCATCGTTCGGAGTGGCAGCGGGTTTCCTATGACATTATTATTAAACCGCTAACAACTAATCATTGGAATGATAATTATTGAGGCCATAGTTATCCCGTTAATTAATACGGAAAATATGATTAATAATACGCCGTTATAAAGTGCGCAACGTTTCGTAATATTCAGATTTGTATTTTATTTATTTATGAATCTTTATTCAGCCATAAATCTCACGACAATATCGATAAACGTGACACTTCTGTCGCTTAATACGCGATGTAATATCTATGGAGAAATGATTTGTGTGAAAAAACGCACCTAATTTTTTTTCTTCGTAAACTTTTCGAATACGTTATCAAAACGTTATATAAAAAAGGTTTTAATATAATTTATTTGCGCTTTTAATTGAAATTATAAATCTCATTTTTCTTAGCGAAAAGAGAAAAAGAGAGCGTTAAGAGTTTTTCTTGTTTCACTCTCTCTCTTTCGCTCTCCATTCGGAATAACTGATCGCAATCGTGGCGCTAATAAATTAATGATACTCATTAATAATTTTATAATATTTAATTATCATATCGAAACGGGTAATGCGTTGAATATCACTGTTTTTCTAAATGTAATTTAAGGCTTTTTCCTTTTAGATTTTGTTGCAATTATTTTGCGCAAAAAATATAAGTTATAATTTAGTTTTTTCTCCGATCAATTAAAATTATTCAGTGATTTCTCGATAATTTTAATTTGTTTTTTGTTTTTTGATTTCGGTTATTTGAAAAATAATCTGCGAAAGGTTTTCGAACTTCCATATCATAATTGTAGGCTTAATGAATAATTGGGCGTTCCTTCGAACGTCATCGCCGAATAACTATAATGTTAAAATCGTTCGGATTTTTCTGGCTTTAGGCCCGAATGAACTGTTCTCTATCTTTCGGGACACACACGAAAAAAAATCCAAATCAAATCGCTGATGTGAATGACTGGCGGAAATTTTCCGTTTTAATTTTTTAAACTGATATCTTCTTGTTCTTCTTTTTTTAAAAACTAAAGTCCATTAAAAATGATAAATAATAATTGCAGGCATCAGCTGCCTAACACTCTAGGGATTAGTCTCTTGAAGAGCAGGCGAAGAAGAAAAATTTTTTGCCTTTAAATTCATATTATTTAAACTGTCTTTTATCGATAAGAGAAAACGCTTTTTTCTGTATAGCAAACCCTTTAATTTTCTAGTATAATATTCATATTAATCTCAAAGGTGCACAGAACAGCTCATGTGATACCTATAAGTGTGTATATCGATATGCATTTCTTAGTTTTTTTTGGCCATTAACAGCAACGATGATGATAATGCTAATATACAGATTTTTTTCTCCTCGGTTTATCCTTTTCACTCAGATTTCAAAACAACAAAGAAAAACAAAAGAATTTATATGTTAATTCTGTTTTTTAAAGGGTTTCAAAAAACTAAATATATAAAAGTCCATCAAAATCACGCGTTTTTTAATTTACGTCTCTTCGCAAACTTGAGCATAACTATTTGGGGAGAAAACAAAACAAAAATAGCATAAAATTCAGTTTAATAAAGCGACAGAAAATATATATCCTCCAGAGTATCGCATGAATTATGATGAGACTTCTATATTCTTCTGTCCAAACGAAATTGATTTATGAGCGCACATAGACCTTAGACTTGACGCGCTAAGGTTTTAGCCTTAAAGCTAATTTTCACCTTTTATTTCTGAAATGTTTTTTTGTTGCTCCTATCATTTTCATGATAATTTAGAATTTAATAAAAAAAATGTTGGCTGCGAAAAAAATAATAAATTTTTCCGCTCATAAATAATATATTTCTGACTTAAAAATACGTAATTTTTAAACGTAATTAAATTCTCTTCCAGTAATTATTGATTGATCACATTTTTAAAGTGATAAACGAAAAAAAGCAAAGTGAAAGAAAGCATTTTAGTCAGTTTTTAATCAAAAAAATTGATGATTAAGGGAGAAATTAATTTATTATTATTAAGTAATTAAGTTTGATTATATTCCAAATCCAATTAATTAATTAACCGATAATGTAATCATCGAAATGTGTATAATAGAGTTTAATAATTACGGCATAATTAGGTTTTCTTTTTCAACAAAAATATTTTCTAATTATTATTATTATTAATTTAATTTTGGAAAATTAAAAAATTTTTCTACGAATGCGTTTAATATATATCTGCAAAGACTCGGATTTGGAGATCAATTTGTCAAGTGAATTAAAAATGACGGCATAATAAGTCAGTGGAATGCAATTAAACAAAAATGTTTTAAGTGTTTTTGGAAATCGCTCTAATTATCATTATATGCGATAAAATTTGTTATAAAAAAACAATTCCATAAAGAATCAAATAAAATGGAGTTAAGCACAGGAGAAAAAGGGCGCATACGAGATACCAAAATACCCCCGAAAAAAAACTTTCATAAATTACCGCACGATTAATATTTTTTTCCGAATACCATTTTAATTTTCATTTTTATGTTCGCTACGAAATTAAATAAAAGTTTTTTTAAGTGAGCGCACAACATTTAAATTCATAAACGCGTTCCTCATCTTCCATCTGAAACCGTATGCTGTCACTCAAGGCTCTAGAAATTACCATAAGATAATTAATATTTAAAAACCCACACACACGTTGACGTGCTTTCTCAGTACGTATAGATCACGAGACATATATCAGTCGATCTTGTTTTTTCGATGGCGCTTAACAAACTCAAAATCGGGTACAAATCTTAGTCTCTCTTCCTCTCACTACTCTCTCAACGATTGGTTTGGTTCCATAATTATTGAAAGATCGCTTGCGGGCCGACAGGTGCAAACATAACAGCGCGCAGAGGCAGACAATCATAATAGCTATTAATGATCTCACTCTGTATATCCAGCTCTTCTCTCTCGCACTTCTCTTCGCCGTTCGATTGGCTAAAAGAGCACTTCTTTCTCCGGCTATTAAATAGATAACGCAAAAAGCTAAACGAAAATAAAAAACCGAAAATATTTTATA
The DNA here is from genome assembly GCA_034698025.1 of Phthiracarus crinitus. Taxonomy (NCBI): domain Eukaryota; kingdom Metazoa; phylum Arthropoda; class Arachnida; order Sarcoptiformes; family Phthiracaridae; genus Phthiracarus; species Phthiracarus crinitus. The sequence continues at coordinate 4,552 of JAQGAW010001114.1, read as the reverse complement.
GTTTATTAGCGGACGAGAGACTACTTTAATTTTTGTGTTTCTTTTTATTTCTTAGCGATTTTTTCTCGCTTATAATGATAAACGGCGAAAACAAACTTAATGATTGAAATTGAAATCAAAATGGAAATATATTTAAAACGCCGTCTTCGCCCAAGAAATTACGGGAATATAAGCGTTTTAAATAACGGCTACTATGAGTGTTGAATAACTTTTTTTTCTATTCAATTTTCGCGCAGTGTTCGACATAAGCGTTAATTTCTATCTCTTTCTTTTATTTATCGTTTGTTTTTTTAGTGCCTCTCTTTCTTCTATAAAAATGTTTTATTTTATTTTATTGTTTGACAATTTTATGGGGCCTTTTCATAAAAATGCAGCGCAATAAAAGACTATTAGTACTAGTAGTGTAGAAATAAATTTCTACATAAAAAAATCGGTAATTATTTTACGTTTAGATCTTGATTGCTGTTTGCGATGAATGTGCACCACTGTATAAATCAAGCCATTATTTTTTTTATTACACACAAAAATATAGTTTTGCATACATATTAACTCGCTGTCACATGCAATCTCGATGTCACTCATACTCGCACACACATACACTCGAAAATAAAAATGAAGAAAAAAATACCGAAACGTTCGCAAAAAATATCAAATTCCTAATTAAAACACTATCTCGTCATTCCGGAGTCACCACTCGCTGTGAATTAATTAATAACGAAATGAATATTTTTTCCATTAAAAAATAAATATCGAAAGATAATAAAAATTTTCTCTTTGAATACTGGATAGGTATTCGGATACCCCATTATTTATTTATTTATTTTTGTTTTTTTTCGGTTTGTTAGCTCATGTTTCTATTTAAAAATATATATATAGTGTAACACAGTGTCGAAGAGTCTCATCCTATTATTAATCTGCCAAAAACCGGATATAAACTGATAGGCAATTACTTTTTTGTTGGGCAATATCTACCTGCACTCTCTCTCTCTCTCTCTCTCTCTCTCTCTCTCTCTCTCTCTCTCTCTCTCGCCTTCTCTCGCCACTCAATCGTCAATTATACGCCATAGCGAGAGGTAACTATTATTAGCATAGTAACCAAAAAAGCGAAAGTTTGTCTGACATTAAAAAAATTATTTATAAAACATATCAGCTCAACGTTATAACAGTAGTTAGAATATGAATTTTGGGAAAACTCAAAACCATATACGTTATCTCGAATACTGAACAGTAGTAACAATAGATGTAATCAGAGCAGTGATTTAGCAGCAAATATTTTTCATAATAAACACAAAATATCTTCTTTAGGCACAAATATCGAGAGGAGAGAGCACTTAATAGTCTGTAAGATGAAGGGGAAAAACCACCGAATAAGTAGACGATATTATCCATCAGCGATGATGATTGCAAACGAAAATATTGTTAACAACAGTACCCCAAGTCAACAAGTAGTTAAAGCGAAATAACCATTCCTTCTTCATAGGCTATGTTCATGATGTTGGGTATGATCGTGATAGCGATGTTGATGGTGATGATGATGATGATGATGAGCGATGCCATTATATTTACTGGTTGTTTAGCGGTAGTACACAGACTCTGTCGCGAGTATTATCCGCTCGACTTTTTTGCTGTTTAGTGCCATTATATTCATCCCTATACTACTTTTTCGTTCGCATCCTTTTAATTCTAAGGGATTTTTTTAAGGTCGAAATTGTTTGTCCCTCCACTGGCTTTGTGTATGTGTGTGTTCTTTATTTGGTGGTATCTATTGAACGTATTTTGGTTTCTTTTATGGAAAAAAATGAGATAAATATTTTCCAAAGATTATTATTTATTTTTGTGGTTAAAAAGTCGTGATTAGAATCGTAGGCAAACGGAATGATTTCTGTTCATACATTTTTTTGGTGGGGAATCTTTCGTGATAATCGATTTTGTTTTCCATCATTTCGATGATATTTGATTGCCAATACCACCGTCAGCGCGGATTTTTGCCAGAAATATCATTATCGTTCATTAGCATTATAATAAACGTAATGTAATGCCAGTTAAAATTGATATACTGGGAGACATACGCGCACACCATTTATCTTCCGATTTTTGGAAATGTTACGTAAAAATTGTTTACTTATGATAGAAATTATTTCTCATTTTTTTCATTTGGATTTTCGCAAAATAAATCAATGGTTTTTCGTTTTCTAGCCTATGGTCTTCGCATTTTTGAATTCGTAATCGAAAATATAGAAAAGAATTTCTCATAATTTTTGCGAAAATGCTTAAAGAAACTAGAAATTCAATTACTTCGACCAAAAAAAAATTACGGAAAGAATATCACAACTACGGAGTTTAACAGAAGTTAATTGAAAGGAATAAGTTTTCAAAAAAAATTAATGAAAAAAGACTAAACGAACTATTTTTGTTTGCGTACGAAAAATTACTTATGTAAAACACGGTTAAAACGTTTCCTTCAAAAATATACATATAAATACATATACTGTATATATTTATACTGTAGTTGCAGGCTATATGAAAATCCGCAGAAGTTTACTCATTTAACGTTTTAATATCTTATGCTACTTCGTATTTCCGTCTCTCTCTTTCTTTCACGAAACTGACCCCGAAAACCAGTAACAAAAAAAACCATTGGTTTCACGAACATCTCTCGCGCGTTCGTTCTTTCCAGTTCTGAACGTATGTTTGGTTATTAAAGTATTTTTCAAAAAATAGAAATAAACACACACTTATAAGTGGTACTTCTATTATGTGAATAGAGAATATTTATTAATAACCACTTGCGGGAGAAAGAGAGGGGGAATAAAAATGTTCACATTTTCTTCCATACTAGCCTAACATTAGGCCAAAAAATACTTAAATCCATTAAAAAATGTTTTAGCGCGGCATTTCTTTTTTGTACGCGAAATGAAAAGAAACACGCATTCGATGTGCTAATCACTAACACATCGTACTTTAATAGCCCCAAAAAATCACAAACAATTTCTTTTTATCGGTTTGTATTAGTGTTTGTTGTGGAGATTGATCGCGAAATCACACAGAAAATTAGCCCATTTTTTTGTGCGATGGCTTTCTCTATTGAATACCTGTTTTTTTGATCGTGTTATCTATAGTGCATTAAAGCGGTTGAGAGAGAGAGAGAGAGAGAGAGAGAGAGAGAGAGAGAGAGAGAGAGAGAGAGAGAGAGCAAAGTGAAAACAATTTTTGTCTCTTCTAATGAATAGCGCGATATATAATAAAAAACTCTTTCCTTCAATCTATTAGCAATAATTTTCCAAATTTCAAAAACTCATTAAGAAAATGCGTTTTGAATAAACAAAACCATTAAACATTAAAAAGTTTTATGTTTCCGAAAAAGAATTAAGTCAAACGAGTTAAATGACGGTTAATCTTACGGCTGATCAGTTGATCGGCTAAACCTTGCGTATCAGAACAGAAGCAGCAATCAGTTAGAGATATGAGAAAAAGCTATAACAAATGAATTTTGTTTAAGCATTTAAACAAATATTAACAGCGTATCCTTCGATACGCAATTAAAAAAAACTAGTTGAAGGATAAATAATAATGAGAGGGTTTCCAAATCTCTATCTAATGGCGTATAAGAAGTTTATGCGAAGAGAACTAATTATCGTTGTATTTTAACATAATAATTTTGGGGCGCTATTTCTTCATATGCGCTGTTTTCTCTTTTGTATTGCTATCTAAGAATGCCTTTTCTGTTTCTTTATCGCTTACTAAGATAACAATTTAATCGAAAGTAAAATAAATGTTTTTACGTATACCTCGCTTATCAAGAGAGTTGTACGCGAAAGGAAAGGGTTTTCGTTAGAATCGTTTTCTTGAGAGGGGGACACACATACATGCACGCACTGAATGTATTGCCAGAAGTATTCGAAATTACTGATATCGACGACATTAAACAAGAAGTTAGAGGCGACTCTTATGAGCAGTTTGTAGATTTTTTTCTATGCGTGTGTTGAGATATATTCGGTATAAAAATATATATGAGTGGTTTTTTTTTCTGTGTGGGGAAGAAATTCTCCGCGTATTAACAAAATATCAGTTCAAAACTGCTAATACCAGTAGTTTTGCGCTTCTGATGCAGAAGCAGCTAACGAATACAGTCGATTCTCGGTTTGCCAGCAAAAAAATACTTCTTCCATTTTTTTGTAAACATTTTTTAATGACTAATAATATAAAAACATAAATTTAGGAGCTATGGATTTAAACGCGTTTGAGTTTATATTGGATTAAACTCGAGTTAACAACAAACTATTATATTTGTCAACAACCTTTATTTAGAGTCGATTTTAAAACAAAATAAAATGCTACGTATGTACGTATAGCAACCGAAAGTTTACTGCCGATTAGATTATACTGTATGACATGTTATAGCCATTGGCTATCATTTTTGGAGCTCTACATCGACTTTCGTGCTAATAGACGAAGAGAGCGAACGTATAAGTGGTTCTTATATCTCTCTAATAATAGCTACTTTGCTCTCTCTCTCTCTCTCTCTCTCTCTCTCTCTCTCTCTCTCTCTCTC
>JAQGAW010001113.1:0-21485 GCA_034698025.1 Phthiracarus crinitus | reverse complement strand
TATTTTGCTACAAATGAACATTAAAATACTCTATCGGGACAGGACGGGACGGGACAAAAATATTCACTAAACAGGACAGGACGGGACAGGTCTAATGATTGTTATTTACGGGACAGGACGGGACTCAAGTTTTCAACATTTTTGCACCCCTATTCTGTATGCATAGGCTTTCAGTTTTTCTTTTACTTTGGTATAGGCTTTACATTATGCATAGGAAAACTAAGCAAAACGAATTCACAACGTTTTGACATATCGATTGAAGATTTTTGTACGAAACCAATATAAATATTTTGTTGCCATTACTTTCAAATAATTACTTTTTTGTGATCTAAAATGTGATACAATTTGAAGAGTTTTCAAAATGATCGCGTAATTAAACACTTTGTCGCATAATTAAGTGAACAGTTTTTTTTACTGTAAAAAAACTGACGCAAACTTTAAATAACATTTCATTTGTATGGCTTAAAAATTTTGAAAACCATATACCGATTGATCTCTATTTAAGTGCCAAATTCAGACATTGCTCAATAAATTGATCTCATTTTATCTGTATTTAAAAAGTTGAATACGAATTTAAAAAATACTGTAATAATTTGCGTACAAAAATCGGACAATGAGTTACGAAAATAAGCACACAAAAGCGATATATGCGCTCTACTCTGAAATATGCAACGATTTGCACGTCAATTACATAATCGATTATATGGTCGCTGACAATGTTTTTTCCGCCGAAGAAAAGATAGATATTCTGGCCGCGAGTGAAGAAGTCGGTGATGTAAACGATCCTAAATGGCGGCAGAAAGCGCTCAGACGACAAACCGAGCGATTGCTTCTTAGAATATTACTCAAAGATAATATCCATGAAGTAATTAACGCATTCGTGGACGCATTGCGCAAAGACGACAGCTATCCGTGGCTCGCAAATCAAATCCATAGAGTGATTAACGTGAAAGTGTACCAAAAATGTTCGTTTGTATTGAGTTGTGCTCTTAATTAATACGAATTAAAATTCGATCTCAAAACATATTTATCATTTTTTTGTATTATTATTATCATTTAAAAATTGCAATCATTTAAACGATGTATTTATTACGTAATCAAACTCTTTGTTGTTTTTTAATGATTTTTTGATATTCTATTCACTGTAATCACTTGTTTGGAACTTTACATTAATTACTACATACAGTATTAAATTATATTATTAAGTTTTTGTAAAGTTTTAGTAATTTTAAATTACATTAAAATGTAATGATGTAAATTAAAAAATAAAAGTCAATCTTTTTGTGTTAATCTTTATTCGTAATCCTATTTAAAAATATTGAATAAACGATAAAATTCCAAAAATGAATAGTTTTAAGTGATTTATAAAAATCACTTCATTCGTACTGCGAATGAGTTTATTTAGTTTTAATGTTTAGTATTTTTAAACAAAACTAAATTAAGTTCTCAAATACAATAACTTAGTTTATAGCATTCATTGTGTTTATTATAAAAAATAATTTTCAATACAAATTCAATTAATTATGCGTTAAAAACGGTATCAAAATTAAACGTCAAAAACTTTAAGTAGAAAATACGTTGAAATGATTTCCAACAGATGGAGATATAAGCGTTGGATAACATGACGTTAATGCAGATTTCGCTGTTTTCCCACGGATTGAGCGCAATAGCAATAGTGAATGACAGCAAACATTGTTTGTAAAGAGAATGCCAGTAGTGTTGCAGAACTTGTTTAATACACTATCGCTTTAACAGTATATAATACGTCACACATAATAGTTTTACATTTTGAAAAAAACTCTAACAAATGTGCGAATAAATAGCACATTAGTCTAAGTATTGCTGTTTTCACGTTTACTATAACCATTAATACTCATTTATTTGTTGTTTTCGACATATATTCGCTGCATTGACTCCATATTTACTTCATGTGTGCGTTTTTATAGATTTTTTTCAGTCATACAGACATAAGAAAATATTGTTTTTTATTTATGATAAGTGCGCACAAGTGTTGAAGCGATTTTAACTGTATTTTTTACAGCAAATATAAATAATATTTCGCTGTTGTATTGCATTGCACTGTCTCTACACAAACACATACACACTGTGTGTGCAGTCTATGAGAGATTTACATCTATTTTTTATATAATAGCGATTTAATGATCAAAATATCTTTTGCATCTCAACTAACGATCGTTATGTGCCCGAAGTTTTTAATAATGAAGACATGTGCTGATCATTAGCAGTGTGTTTGTAATAATAGTGATATTAGACTATCGTTTAGTCATTTAATTGTTTAATCGTTGCATCATTAGTTTTTTTAGTGATGAGAGTTTCTCACCACTAAATTAATTGTTTGGTTTCCCACTTAAGGTAATGTTTTTGTTTTCTGTTTTGTCGGTTAGTATATGTTTAACGAAATGTTTTGATTGCGATATGAAATCATAATAATATCAATATTGAGTGTCATATGTGTATGATTGGTGTGAATGTATGATAAGGTTTGTGTTGAGATACTGTGCCAAAGGTCGACAACATTATATCGCACATGCGATCCGTTTTTATTTTTATCGCAAACTTTTATTAATAGCGAAAACTACGCTTAAACGCTGACCCAACCATTTAACACGAAAAAAACTTTTAACTCTTATGTGGTTATGCTCTTATCGTACGGCTCGAGCATTATCTTACACTTAACCGAACTCTGCTCTACAAATAATAGTTCAGAGTTTATGAGAAATTTTTGAGTTTTTAGATTATTATGTTTTTATGAATGAACAAAAAAATTCAAAGATAAGAACTTATTTGCTTTTTAACTTAACATTCTGTTTAAGTTTTTCTTATTATTCTGCTTTTTTTGTTGCTAAAAATAAATTCGTTTTTCTAAATATAATGGCACTAAAAAAATATGTTTTTTCATGTTCAGCAAAGTGTCAGTTATATATAACACGTTTGTCACATATGCCCACCCATTGTCGACAATCGAAAGCCCACTCAACAACAGTTTTGATGTGTCATCAATTGCTTGCGATTAGAAGTTAAACATAGCATTCGTTACGTATGGGTTTGCATTCAATTCACAGTATTTCGCGTTTTGATAATTGATTTGGACATTGAAATGCCAGTGAAATACTAAGCTTACATTATAACAAAAATAACTATACGTATTGAAATAATTTATATTCGATCAGAAGGTCAACACTTTTTCAATTTAAATTGCTAATCATATGCGCTTTCAATTACAAAAAACGCTTACAAAACAGTGTTTACCAGCTTATTGTTGAAGGTTGAGCTTAAATATTAAATTATATATTATATATCTCTTTTTGAAAACCGAGCCCAATGTTATTCATTACAGTTTCTTTTTGATTTTCTGTCATAAAATATACTTGAATCTAATAAATTTTTATGCTAAACAAGTTATATTACAAAAATAAATTTTGTTATCGTATATGTATTTTATATTCTGTTAATTAGCATAAGATTTATTTTATTTTTATGATACGCAAAAAATATCAAAAACGCTAACATATTCACTCATTTCCTTATACTTACAGTGATTGATAATTAAATCGAGAATATGGAAGAAGATAAAGATAAAGAGTTCAATTGTATTAAAATAGTAGTGGTGGGCGATGTACGCGCTGGAAAGACTTCGCTCATACATAGATTTATAAACGATAAATTTCCAGAGGTATGTAATTTTGAATTAGCGTTACTTGTTTTTTTTTGGGTTGCTTTGGTTTGGAACGCATTCAGATAAAAAATTGAAAAAATATTTTAAAAATACACACACATAGAGAGAGACAAACACACGCCAAAAAACTAATCTTTTGATCATATTTGGCAGATCTATGTGCCAACCGGTTTTGAGAAGTATACGGTCGGTTTTGAAGTGGGAGGCTATCACTTCAACGCTACCATTTGGGACACGTCTGGCGCGTTAACGTACGACAACATTCGTCCGCTAACTTACCAAAATGCGGACGTATTTCTCATTTGTTTCCATCTCGGAGACTATAATTCGCTGCAAAATGCGCTCAACAAGTGGTACCCAGAAGTACACCAATACTCTTCATCGTCAGTGCCTGTGATACTTTGCGGATGTCAGAGTGATATGCGTTTCGCGGAAATACCGGCCACAATGGCATCGATCTCTAGTGATGTCAAGAAAAGGCCCGTATTTTCTGAGGAAGCGCTCGCAATCTCGCGCCAAATCGGCGCAATTACTTATGTCGAGACCACCTCTTTCTACAATAATCGAACGGCTCAGGAAGCTTTCGAAGTATCGGCTTTGGCCGCTAAAGGAAAACTGAACAATAATAGCAAAATGAAGCCTTCATCGTCTACTAACTTAACCAGGCATCGATCTCTGTTCAAATTACGCAAATGTAAAAGTAAAGGAGAGTTCAAGGAAGACGTGAAAAAGTGTTTGATTATGTAGTTTCGATATGTTGTGCTCTTTCATAAAACGATATAACGTTATACGAAAAAAAACTTTTGTCTGTGAAATTTAATAATTTTTTGAATGTAAATGTTTAGATCAAACGCCACTCGTTTTTCAGCACACTTTTTATTATAAATGACTTTTATTGATTTTATTTGCTTTTAGAAACTTTTATTTTTTGTTTAATATTTGTTTTTATATAAACGTAAATATATTTAATTATATACGAATTCGATTAAATATATTATAATTTAGTATTCCAGCGTAGATTTGTTTCCAAACTGATCGTCAAATGTTAACGAGTTTTGATTTATTATTTTTTTGCTCAATTAATTGCTGAATCAGATAATTCAAACCTAAAAATATCCTCATTTTAATTTTGCGTGTCATTTTCACGACACATCGCATCATATGAACACCGTATTGCTTAATCGATTGAAATTTCTATATTTTTCTATAATGATTCATACCTAACAGGAACACGTTTATTATTCGCTTTAATATACAAAAGAAAAAAATCTGAAATTTTATATCACTGACAATCATCACAAAGCGATCGATGTTGATATGAAATATATAGCATAACTGAGTTTTGCGACAACAAAAAATAAAGTCGTTTTTTGATTCATTTTAACGAAACACGTAACTGACTGTAATCTCAATTTTTTAGTAAAATAACATTTATTGGCAATACTGTACTGTACAGCGAATTATTGTGACAAATAATCAAATTATTCACTAATATTTTTTAGATTCGATGTTACATTTTGTTTTTATCTGTAAACTAAAATAGAACAATAAATGCCATGCATTAAAAAAATATCTGAATAATAATTTCATTGATAAATATTACAATTTATTACAATAATCTTTTCATGAATAAAGTTTCTTTAACCCTAACACGGGATTTCTTTAAATCTGAACTTCAAAACTGATTGGTAAAAACAAATACTAAAATTATGTTATAGTTATAATGTAAATGTTAAACTTAACTAAATGTTTCGACAGATAATACTGGATCTTAGAATTCTCATACGAGTTAAATGAGTATACATAACAAATAAATATAAATTATTTTAAGATTATAAGCTTATATACCTTTTTAAAAATAAATATCAACATTCCTTATAAAAACATAATAAATAAAGAAAAATAAATTATCAGTACTTACTCACAATTAAATCAAAATAATATAAATTTGTACAATACTTTGGTTATTAAAGGTGCTCTAGAATTGACTTTTTTAAAACCAAACCAAACCATTAATAAACTATTAATATTGAATTTATGCTAATGTTATAAGTCTTATATATTAAATTTTCTTAAGTGCGCAACAGGTAGAGGTAAACTATAATATGTAAGCTCGGGCTCGGGAAATAAATGCGGGGTCGGGAAAGTGATGCGGGCTCGGGGAATAATTACTGGGTTGGGAAAGTGATACGGGCGCGGGGAAAAAAGTATTATGATATGGGTCTCTAGTAATAATGTAATTTTGTAAATAAAATTTTTCTAAGTTTTGTTAGACAACACTTTTATTATTACATAAATAAAACATTTTAAAGCATAGTTTTAAAAATATTTGAATTTTTATGAAAAATATTATATTTTTAGTTATTTTAAATGCAATATTATTAAAAGTATTTAAAAAACTAGTTATTGGTTTGAAATGGTTTTATGGTTTTTTCCATAAAATATTTAAACAAAATCAAATCAAACCATGAATTAATGGTTTAAACCATTATAAACCATTAAAAACCAAACCTTTAGCACCTTTAGTTAATATTATTTCCAAACTTTTAACAATTAAAAAATTAGATAATGACGTCATATATGTCGTCACAACAATAAGTCACACGTTTTAATGTCACTCAGATTTTAAACCGCTATAATATTACAGGCGTTTTGTGCGCTCTAATCATTAAATGGTATTACTTTTGCGCAAATCATTCAATTTAAACACAATCTGATTTAGTATTACATTCAAGTAATCCGCCAAATATACGCCATATTTATTAATACTGAGATTACACAACGTTTACAATATTTACTATAATCTGAAAATGTTTGCTCAAAACACGCGTTTATAACATAAGTTTGAATAGCAATCAATTTAGCAAACTATTCATTAATCATTTATTCAAAGTTTACCATACAATACATTGTGATAGTAATCAAATTATATTAAAATGTGTGATAACTTGAAACACGCGATTTCGTTTCATCGCAACGATATATGCAAAGACGTCAATATTCAGTACATTATCGACGATTTAATCGCAAGCAATATGTTTACCGAAAACGAAAAGCGAGATATAATACTGTGTGGACAAAGGATTGGACGCATAACTGATCCTCAATTCAGGGAACGAGTGATCGAATGCCAAACAAACGCTTTCATGGATTTGTTGCTCAAAAAACATAAATCAAGCGAAGTGTTCATCAAGTTTTTGGATGTATTAAAAAAAGACGACAATTACACGTGGATTGCGAGTAATTTGATGCAAACACTGGAAACGCTTAATGCTAACCAAAATCGGAAGAAACAGAACTGTATGTTCAACTGTTCGCTAAATTAACGATAAGTGCCATAAAATTAAATTCTGATCATTTTATAAAAACAATTTTTTATTACATAACACTATACAAATTTTATTATATATGTTTTTATTATTTTTTAATAAAGTCATTGAGATTTGTTTCGCATTTATCGTAAAAAGCGATCATTTGCCGCGATATTCGTGGCTTAACTATATTTAATGCATTCAAAAAATTATCAAAACTCAATTTTTGGCAATTCATGTCACATTCGAGCGCAGATAACGCCGCTTCTTGACAAACAGCTGATATCTCAGCGCCGGTGTAATTCTCAGTTTTATCGGCCAACGATAACAACGCCTCATCAACAGAGCGATCAAAATCTAAAGGCATATTTCTTGTTCTAATTTTGAACAAATCAAACCTTGTTTGACGATCGGGTAATGGAACGTAAATAATCGAATCTAGACGTCCAGGTCTTAGTAAAGCCTTATCAATCATATCTGGTCTATTGGTTGCCGCAACGATAACAACTCCCTCTAAACTCTCGACGCCATCGATTTCGGTTAATATCTGTGCGAGCACTCTGTCGCCAACACTGCTCTGTCCGCCACCCCTTTCAGCGGCCAAAGCGTCGATTTCGTCAAAAAACAGTATAGAAGGCGCCGCTAACTTTGCTCTGCGAAACACTTCTCGAACCGCGCGCTCAGATTCTCCAACCCATTTGCTAAATAATTCCGGTCCTTTAATAGCGATAAAATTGAGTCCAGATTCGGTTGCGAGTGCTTTACCGATCATTGTTTTGCAACAACCGGGCGGTCCATACATTAACACACCTCGAAGTGGTTTGATTCCCATTCTTTGGAAGACATCCGCATTTTTCAGTGGCCACACAACTGTTTCAGTTAAACGTTGCTTAACTCTATCCATACCCGCAATATCAGTCCAATAGACGTGTGGCACTTCTAGAGTAACTTCTTTCATAGCACTCGGACGAACGAATTTTAAAGCGGTTTTTAAATCAACTTCAGATATAAGATTCGCGCCAGACTTGAGCATTATAAGTGTTGCCTCTCGACACGCGAGCACTAAATCAGCGCCAGTAAAACTATGCGCTGATTCTTCGGCTAATGATAATAATTTATCGTCATTTATATCACAGTTTAATTGATTTAAGTGTTTGCGTAAAATAATGAATCGTTCTAAAGGCAACGGAACGTGAAACTCTATTTCTCTGTCTATTCTTCCCGGTCTTCGAAGAGTCATATCAATCGAATCAACTTTATTTGTTACAGCAATTATAACTAAATGACAATCATTGGGTATATTCTCCAACAATGACGCCAATGTTGATATAATTTTCTTCTCGTAATCAGTGGACAATTTCTTGGACGCGCATAGTATTTCGAAGTTATCGAGGAATAATAGCGATGGAGATTCGTTTATAGCACCGGTAAATAATGTTTTTAATTTAGATATCGATTCGTCAACAGATTTCGATAATATATTTGCGCAATTAATATCAAAACAATTTATTTGCGAATAATATTCACTCATTAACGCTTTAATTGTGATTGTTTTGCCAGTTCCTTGTGGACCAAACACTAAAACAGTTTTCGGTGTCGATATACCTATTGATTTTAATTTCGACGATTCACGTAACGGTAACGTAATAATATCTTTGAGTGCATTTATTTGATTTTGATAGCCAGCTATATCTGTCAATCGTATTAATTGTTCCATTTTTTCGGTTTTGATTTGTAATTTAGTGGTGTTTGTAATCTTATAATAATATTGTGCGCTTTTAATGCAAGTCAACGATAATGATTGAAATGAGTTTTCTATTTTTTTCGGTGAATTTACATCAAAACTATCGTCTAATATATTTGATTCAATAATTATTTCGAATTTAATAGGTTTATCATTATAAACAAATTCCAAAATCATTTTGTCGTAAAGATAGCGATTTCCTTGATATGGAAAAACGAAAAATTGAAATATTAAATATAATTATAAAATAATAGTTAAACAAAATAAAACTTTTACTTATAGTTCGACGAATAGTTCGCATCAAATCGAAATAATCGAATGAAGTGAAAGAATCATTATTATTATATAATCTTAATGTCAATTCGGTTAATAGAATCGGTTCAGAAATTTTCGCGATTTTAACATAACTAAAAAATGGGGTTTTCTTCGCAAATGAAACGCGTAATGGATTTTTAATTGATTCACAACTCAAACAAACGAATAATTGATTGTCATTCATATGATTAGTGATTGACGACTCGATGTCGTTGACTAAAACCCAATCACCAGATTTAATGTCACAATATTTCATTAAATCGCTATTAAGAAAAATTACCGAATCGTGAAGATGCGACTCAACTCCATTTAACTTTACGTTTTTATCTGTATTATAGTATTTTTTAAGCAAATATTTAAATATTGTCTAAAAAAATTTTAATCACGAAATACGACATACAATACCTTTAATATCGATAAGTTTTGCGAAAATAAATTTGTCACAAATGAATGTATGGATTCTATTGAGTTTCGATAATTCAGTGTCTTTATTATCGAAGTTCTGAATAATCGATGAAATCAGTTGACAAATATTGTTGTCGTGATTCGACTTATCTTTCGATACGAACACAGCATTACATTTAATACATTTTGATTCATTTAAATTCTCTTTATTGTTATTTGGTGTTAATTGTGGCGTTTTTGGTGTCGATTGCGAACTCATTGTTTAATTTATATTAATTAAACTATTTTTCTGTGACAATCAAAACTAGAAAATTATTAAAAATGTGTTAAACACGATTATTTAAAACTGTTTAAATCAGTTTAAAACTGGATAATAAATATTTAAATTTAATAAAATCATAAAAAAGTTTTAACCAAAAAAAATCACAATAATTGATGACATATATGTATTGACGAATTAGTAACGGTTACCGTAAATTGACTTAAACTATTAAATAACGATTTAAATGCCCGATTGATGTTATTTACGATATATACAAAACCACGTGCTTATGAATGATTAGAGGTGTTAGCGATAGATATATGATATGCAATACTGAAACTTGTTTATCAAACCATAACAGTATGAGTCATAATGAATTGAATGAAGAGAGTGTAATGAAAGTGTATTGAATGTGTTGAATGTGTTGAATGTATTGATACGTGTGTTGCCATAGATATCCATTAAATACAGTTTCGAAAAAGTCGTACGAAATAGAGATATCGCCGAAACGCAAACAAATATTTATATGTTAATTAGTGAACAATAAAACATGTTTGTAAGCAGCCATCAGTTGATTGAAGGCATTGGCGATGAAGTGGTGTTATTCACGATCAGTGCATCCGTTATCGCACTCATGTTTATCGGTTTATTTGTGTCCAGATTTCGCAGAGTATACGTGAATCGCATACATCCAGCGAATGCTTCGGCAGTGAACGCCACGCGTCAACAACTGTCTCAGGTTTCCGATCGCTTTTTAGACGCAAACGCTGTGAATGACGACAATGTTCACGTGAATTCGGTACACCATTACGGTTTGGACAATCAGTGCCCGATTTGTCTGATTGAGCCGCGATTCCCTTTAGAGACGAATTGCGGTCATCTGTTCTGCGCGCAATGCATTATCATTTATTGGCAACACGGAAGTTGGAGAGGAGGACCAATCAAATGTCCCGTTTGTAGACAACAGGTGTCTGTTCTGCTCCAATGCTTCACTTCTAACCAGAGACTCAGCGAAGAAGAACAAGAGGAACGAACGCGCATTCTTCACGAAATCAATGACTTTAACAGGCGATACTCAGGTGAGCCGAGACCGTGGATCGATCATCTTAGAGATCTGCCCACACTGTTCAGACACGTCATGTCCGAGTTTTTTACTGTGGGAGGACTCATGTATATGTTCAGGATTCGCATTGTGCTATGCTTTGTGGCCGCAATCATGTATCTCATATCACCGTTGGATATCATACCGGAAGCGGTTTTTGGTATTCTAGGACTGCTCGACGATGTGTTTGTTGTTGGTTTACTAGCCATTTATGTAACCATTATTTATCGCCGCTTTTTATCGAGACGATGGCAGAACGAGTGATAAAACAAGCCTTAGTATTCAATGGAATTAAAACTTGTTAGCGTTCATTAATTATTTAAATTTGCTTAAAAATCACTATCAATTTGGATAAAACGAGAACAAAGTAACTCTAAATTTCACATAATTTATTTTTGGGAAAATTGTTGAAAAGTAAATAATTTTAATTTCATATATACGTAAGAATAGATGTATTGGACTGCCTTTCAAAAAAGTGTGCGTTAAAAATGCCAACTTTTCAAATTCACAAAACCCAAAAGCCTTATTTTATTAACATATATCTTAACGTTAGTAAAACCGGAGAGTTTGCAATAAAATATTGCTAGTGTTGTGCAATGTTTTTAAAATTTCACTATTAGTTATAAACTGATATTTCTCGAAGAGTTAAGCTTATTTTCGAAATTTCGAGCTTATTTTATTGAATTGAATACTACAGTATTTGCTGAAATCAATTCTTACATTTTCGAGAAAAGTGATAAATGATGTAATCTTTGAAGTTTAATACCGGTAATAATACCGTAATTTATTCTTTTGTAAAATGAAAAAACTATACATAATAAATCATATTTTTCTTCTTTTATGTCATAAAACAATTTTTTTCCGATTAATTGCATTCAATTTACCATTATTAATGAACTAAGGTGTTCATTGCTCTAATATGTATGGTTTTTTAGCATTAACCACTTACGGTATAAGAACTAGCGATAACTATGTAACATCAAAATCTATGCTTATGTATAATCATTTTTATGGGTTAGATTTTTGAACTGATATATTGTCTACTTTTGGTTTAACTTTAAGTCTAACATCGATGAGCACATCTCTAATAATATTAATTTTCTCTATATTATCGGAAAACATTATCTCTGAACTATTCGGATGTTCTTCAATCACTTTTCGTATTTCCTGTTGCGTCCAATTTCCCAAATCTTTTCTCTTAACAAGAATTTTAAGGCACTGTTCTTGTTGTCCTTTTTTATTTGTATAATAAAATATAATATCGTGTAAAAACATGTCGTCATCGATTGTGGGCCATTTTTGATATAATATTGATTTGTTAATATCGTACTCATAACTGCCGACGGCTTCGCGAGCAAACGATGTCCAACACTCAGCGGCGAAGTGCGGAACGAATGGCGACATCATAATTATAAGCGATGCTAAGGCTCGCTCGTATTCTAAAGTTAAAGGAATCACAGTTCTTATTTTAGCGACTTGAGAATACTTGCGCATTTCGGCCAGAAGTAAATGCAAACCAGTGATTGCACTTTTCATCATATAAGTGTATTCAAGATGTTTGCGTACTTCAACATTCGAAGTATTTCTCTGTTTATTCAATTTATTTTTCGCTGATTCTATTTCATTATCGGTTAACGGTTTTATCTTAAGTTTACGCGTAAAGTTTTCCGGATCTTTCGTAAACTGTCTTATTTCCATAAACTCTTCAATAGTAATCAAAACTCGTCTCAGGAATAACAAAGTTGAGTGAAACTCTTTAGTGTGATCACTACTCCATATGCGATCTTTCTTTGGATTATTTTCGTCACTTAATATACACCATCGCATGGCATCAGATCCGTACGCGTCAACCAAATCATCGGGATTCACACCATTTCCCTTAGACTTTGACATCTTTTCGATATCTTCTACGACCACGTCTTTATGCAACTGCGCCTCTTCTGCAGTAATATATTTTCCATTTAATTTATAAGTGACTGCTTTAACCGGTCTTTGCATTAATAGCGTTTTAAATGGTTCCCTGAAATGACACAATCCTTTATCATGTAAAAAGTGTGTTATAAATCGCGCGTAAAACAAATGAAGCGCTGAGTGTTCTCTACCGCCGACGTAACACCACGTCGGCTCGACTCTCAACGGATCGAATGGTAAGTTATTCATTGGTTCTGTGATATATCGCAAAAAATACCACGAAGAATCAAAAAAAGTGTCGCACGTTTCAGTTTCTCTGATCGCTTTGGCTGAACCACAGTTTGGACATTCTGTATATAACCTGTTAATTTTAAAACATTAATAAATTAATTGGAATTTTATTAAAATAAAATACCAATCGAGTGGTGCGTAATCTTTAATAGGATTTGAAATTTGTTCGGTTTTTCTTAAATTGTTTTTAACGTTCGCGAGTGTTGGCAGTTCTATAGGAAGATCCACTTCAGAAACCGGTTGAATACCACAAGTATCGCAATAAACAATAGGTATAGGAGTTCCCCAATATCTTTGCCGCGAGATTAGCCAATCTCTGTAATGATCAGATGTGAAATATCCACCAATATTTAGTTCTTTACTTCTATTCAATACATTATCTCTTAATTCTGTATTTTCAAAACTTTCACTCAATACCATTATAGTTGATTGCGTTGAGTTTGGAATATTATCATTATCTACTATTCTTATATCCATTACAGTATTCGTAAATGGATTCACAATTTTATCGATCACTTTATCAGACAAAGATAACCAATGTTTACTAGAAATAGCGACAAAAACTTTATTGGATAAGAATAGTTCGGGATATTTAGTGAACACTTGTAACACGTCTTCGCTTTCATTTATTTTTAAATAAAATAAGTAACCATTAGGCTGTTTAATCCACCATCGCTGATGAGTTATGATTTCAGCCCAATGACCACTAGTGTCGACATCAGTTGCTTTATATAAATCATTGGCAAAAGAGTTTGTTTTGATAAACCATTGTCTATGAGCTTTCTTCTCGACTTTGGCACCACTTCTCCAACTGAAACCCTTTTCGTCCACCTGTTCGTCGGCGAGAACTGTGCAATCAATTGGATCCCAATTAACGAAACCCATTCCACGGTAAGCCAAACCAAATTTATATAATTGCAGAAATAACCATTGCGTCCACTTATAGTAAGACTTATCATTGGTGTTCTCTCTCCAATTGAATTCGAATCCTAATTTATCAAATTGAGCGCGCATTTGCCGAATATTCAATTTTGTCCACTCGTTTGGCTCAACAGAGTTTAGTCGCGCAGCGTTTTCTGCGGGCAAACCGAACGAATCGAAACCCATTGGATGTATGACTGGTTTATCGAGAAGATGGAAATAACGCGCTAATATATCTGATGTGGAATATATTCGCACGTGACCTGAATCGTGACAAAACCAATTTTCTAAGTTTAGCCGTTTATTTTTACTCAAATAATTTTTAAAAATCTAATTATTAAATCTATTCCAAAAATTAAATTTCATTGGATTATAGTTTACGGATATTTAAAAAACAATAAAATATGGAAATTTGTGAAATACTATACAAATGTGTGTATTACTGTAAAACAAATCGCAATAAAACTTTATCACAAATAAAAAATATATAAAAATGCATAAATGTTTTTGTATTTAACGTTACATAAAATGTTCATTTATGACCGAAAATGATTTCGTGTCACAAATCAATGCAATTTTGTTCGTAAAGTTTTAATGCGAACTTTTTAGCAAAAGTTTCATTTAAGAGAAAGTGAATATAATACGGTTTAATACCCAAATGCGCGGAACCGCTCGGATATGGAAACATTGATAATATGTATTTTGAGTGATGACTAGAAGCGTTGTTTCGCAAAACTTCGGACCAGTACTCCTTCACAATCGGTTTCCAATGGTTCTCCATCTGTTTAAGAAGCGACGCAACCATTAATGTGTCCGCAGTGTACACTTCATCGATTTTAGTCCACTTTCCGTCCACACTAAACAACGTACGAATCTGGTTATAATACGTTTTTGTAATCAATGTTTTCGATTTAATATTAATTTGAATCATAATTGTGGATAATGTGTGACAAATACTATAAAGTTATACTGTATTCATATTTTTATGTAATGTGTGTTTTAAATAGTATATCTGTATAACACTATGCGTTCCAAACTTGTAGGGTTTGTTAAGCAATAATTTTGGTTTTGAAGTTTAAACAATTTTTTAAAGCTAATAACTCTTATAAATTAAGAAACAATTGTTTAAATATTTGCGCAAAAGTTTAATGTATCTAAAATTTAATTAAATTTAAGATTTAATATTAATATTCCGAGTTTATTAGCGAATACCCCTCTATAGGGTTGTGTGCTGCGTATGAACCCTATCGTAACGCAAACATTTGAAAGCGTTTTGTGCGCACATCACGTGTTACGCAATATATAAATAGACTTAAATAAAAAGTTTGTTTATATTCGTGCTGTTATTGTGGTTAGAAGTGTGTATGCGTTGAAATTCAATTCATTTATACAAACATTAAAACCAATATTTCTATTATTATTGATGGCAAACTGCATTCCTGCCGGTTTTGAAGACGATTACGATGAAGACGAGGACGAGTTCGATGATTATGGCGATCAACGCGATTACGATTATGACCGAAACGAGTTTAGCGCCAAAAACAAAATCGAAACTCCATTACCGCCTGAATCACCGAAACCATTGAATAACGACACTCACATCGACACTGCTCTCAGAGTGAGTTCAAACAATAAACAAATATTTGAAACAATCAATTATTGTCTGTGTTGTTGAATAGAGACAAACATTTATGGAGAAACAGCCGCGATATGTGCCCGGAAGTCCTTCGAGTGACAGTTTGGTATTGGACGACATTCGAGTGGCGATATTCCACGATAACCTGTGTTACGTTAAATCGCAGATCGAAATGTCACCCGATTTTTATATCGATACGATACTAAGCGCCGGTTGGACTGCATTAATGTAATTATAGTTAACTCGAAATTCAGTTATTGTGAATCAATCGATGTTTAAAAAATGATTAGGTATGCGTCCAGTTGTGGTCATCACACTATCGTGAAATATTGTCTCGATAACGGAGCTGATCCTAATTATCATAAAGGTTTGGTTTTACATAAATTTGTGATTTTTGTCCGTTAATTCAAAACGCGATTCTATTATTATCATAATTAGAAAACTTTACACCATTAATGGCTGTGTGTTCAAGTAATAGAGGAGATGACGACGAAGTGTTATTATGCGCTAAACATTTAATAGAATTCGGCGCTAACGTGAATGCGAACGATCGTTACGGCAATTCGCCGCTCCTTTACGGCGCAAAATACGGCAAATATAGAGTTGTTATAGAGTTAATTAAAAACGGCGCGATTGTCAATCATGTCAATAACGATGGCTGGAGTGTAAGATAAAATCTAAACTTTGAACTAGTAATTTGATTAAAGTATTAAAAAACTCATAGGCTCTTCATTTCGCTGCCAGAGGTGGACATGGATTGGTTATTCGTAGACTTATTAACAGTAATATTGATGTTACGATTGAGAATAATTATGGAAAAGTTGGTTCAGAAATAGCGGCTGAAAATGGATTCGATACGGTTTGTAGTAAAAAACAATATTTTAAATGATTCATACAATATTTTCGAAGTTTTTCTATATTTATCTATAAATAAATGATTCTTTTGTTTTTCCTGGCAATCATTCAAAATTATTTTTTTTCTTATAGATAAGCGATATATTAGAAAGAGTTAAATTAAGAACAGCTAAGAGTGATAATAATCAAAGTGAAACTACAACTACTGATGCTAACCATACTACTAATGAAGGAGAAATGAGTACTACTAGTACTACTACTAACGTTACATCATCTGATATGGACAATACTAATGAAGGAGAAATGCGACGATTAAGTGTGGAAGACAGTCAGTTATTAGAGACACGAATGATACCAATTAAAACTGACGAACAACAGCTTAATCAGACTAATACTTTGAACAAGTATATGCATTTATATTGGGCTATATTTATTTATATTCTGCTTGTTTTTATCGCAATACAGCTATCAAAATAGCAAATTAGAGGACTTTTTACGAACACTAAACTTGTATGAATTGCTGCCAAAATTCATTGAAAAGGGATTCGGTTACGAAAGTTTAGCCAAAATCACTGAAGAGGATCTCGAAAATATTGGAATTAAAGATCTTTCTGTCAAAAAGAAAATTATGAATGGCGTAGTGTTAGTGCATAGACAGCAGTGGAAGAAGGAATCACTCAGAGAGTTGTCTGATAATATGAGTCTCACGTAAGTTTAATCACTTATCAAATTACGAAACAGGTTTTTGATCAAAACCAGTGATAAATTTTGCTTTTAATTACATATTTTCTTAATAATGCTTTGCTCGCAAATTTTGAAATGGCATTCATTTAACGTTAGGTAGTTTTAATGTTTTTAGAATACTATACCTTACAACATATTTTATTAGAATTTTAAGTTTACAGATTTTTTATTATCAGTGACCAGTTTTAATAGACTTCCGGTGGTTGTGTTGTCGTGAATCAAAAATCTGTGTTTATCTGGTGTTTACTTATAAAAAATATTGCAATTTAATAAAAAAATATCGTTTTAGCTGTCCAGACGTTTTGGCTATACTTTCAAACATTTCAATTCATTTCGAGCACATCGAACAATCGATCGTATTCTTAAGAGATAAACTGCGAAAAGATCCGCAAATAATGAAATACAAGACCGACGTTAGCAGTGTGTCTGCAGTGCGCGACGAAAATTTATGCGTAATTAAAAATATGCGTTCTTTGTTTCAAGAGTGCAAAGGTTTTCACAATGAATTGAAAAGTTTTAATGAATCGGAAACTTACGATCAAATCGATGAGCTCAGTGATGACGATTTATTCAGTGAGAGATCATTCATCAAATCCGCGTTTTGTGTGAACGGCTTTATCGTATTAAGCGTTGGTGTTTTCAGTGTTATGTGCTTAAAATATGGCAGTGAAATGAAGCAACAAATCCTATCAAATTTTAATCGATTTATTCCAGATTTTCGTTCGATTACAACTTAAAATAAACCGTTCAAAATATCTAATAATTTATTTTTGTTGTTTTAGCGCAAACCTTTTTTAAGGTAAATTAAAAATATTATTGACGGTATTTTAAAATACAGGTGAGTGACAATTAGAACCAAATTTAAAATTTATTTTTTCTTAAAAATCATTTGTTATTATTCCTAAACTACGAATTATTAGATTTACCCAT
Source organism: Phthiracarus crinitus (assembly GCA_034698025.1). NCBI lineage: Eukaryota > Metazoa > Arthropoda > Arachnida > Sarcoptiformes > Phthiracaridae > Phthiracarus > Phthiracarus crinitus. The sequence continues at coordinate 3,361 of JAQGAW010001113.1, read as the reverse complement.
ATTTGAAATGTATTGTGTGTATTGTATATAAGTTATTATTTTTGTAAAATAATTATCAATAAAGTAAAAAAAATGTCGATTATTTGTCTTTTTTGGTGTCATCCACATTCATAACTTGGTTATATTCTCTCTAATTTAAAAAAATGATAATTTTAAGTGTTATTAATAATTGATAGTAAAGTTAAAAGAATGAATTGATTTTACCTGCAGTTTGTCGTGTTCAACGAGCAATCGATCGTATTCAGTACTAACAGCTTCGGCCTGTTTTTTCATTGATTCGCAATTAACGCGATAACGAATCAGTTCCTCTTTAGCGGTCGCCAAATCTTCTCGTAATTTACGCAATTCCGACTCCTGTTGTTCGATTCTCTTATTTCCCACATTATCGTTATCATTCTTATCTCCGCTCTGACTTAAGTATGCGCTCGCCTGTTGTGATGCGCTCTTTGCTTGCTTTAGGGACGCTTCCGCTTGAGCTCCCAATGATGCCTGAAGTGATATTAACACAACCAAACGTCTTATAACCCTAAATAAAACATAAAAATGCAAAGAAATGTTGAAAATTATTCGATATTATTATTATAAGGTTAGTTCAATTTTCTTACAAACAAAGAAACAGAGCAAATCCTGCGATATAAAAGTTTCGCTGAGCCCTAAAAAGTTTCATACTGTGTTGGAGTTCAGCGTCAAGATGTCCGTGATCTACGTCTTGCTTTCGTTCGGACGAGTATTTTGTCATCTCTCGCACCGAATCTGTTATTCAATATACAATACAGTACAGTATAATGTATACATTAATTTTTCAAATTATTTTTAAAAATAGTTGATTTTGATTACCGAGAAAAAGCAGTACAAGTATAATAATGTAAACCAAAAAGTAGAGATTTGCTTGATTTCCAATGCTTTGTAAGAATCGTGATTTGAAAAACCTTTGCCATCTATTTATAAAAATAAAATTATTAAAAGTAATACAAAACCTAAAAATATTATTATCATATATTATTGATGTTAACTTTTAGTGAATAAGATTAAAAATAGTGTTGACCTTCAATCGTCAGTTCAATACATAGCATAGCGGTAAACGTTTACTCGTTTACGCTTACAAGTACTATACAAATACTTCACAAAAACCATCAAAATTTGGTTTTAGATATGGCTAACTATGCTATGAAATGTACGAATACGGATATATTGACATAATATGCTAAACAACCAAACAATTAAGTTAATAAATGTATTTCTTGTTCACACACACATATTATACGCATAATTGTTTAATTGTCGTGAATGTGTAAGTGTTTGTGCGTACGTGTGATGATTACACTTACGTTCGCGCGGATATAAATGGCAGTAACAGTAATATAACGACCGCTACTTCTGAGTACAGAAACGTTGCGACCAATGTTAGCATAAAAGACATTTTCGATTATTATTGATTTGATATATCACTCGAATCTATTCATTCAACAAAGAATGGTTAGTTTTACTAAATTTAGTATAATAATTAATAATTACCTGAATAACGTTAATATAAACAGTGATACTTCAACACAATAGTTAACATTAATGAATAGACACAAACACTGATAGAGACTTACGCTTATGTTTTCCGTTTAAATAGTTATTGCTATTAACTTACTATCGTCAATAAATAATGTTTATATTTCTATGTATGACTAATACTTCTAGACTATACTATCTTATGAGACGTTTCCTTATACGCATTGCATCACATAACACTACTACGGGTAAACTAATACATCGGGTTTAGCACTAAAAGCTGTCGGGCATAGATCGGGCCGGGTTTTAAAATTTTTATAAAAAATCCAATAAAAACCAATATAATTTATTTATACAAAAATAATTATAAAACTAAAGCTGTTTACGGGTAAAAAAATTGGAACCCGAGACAAACCGACATTACAAATATTTTAACCGACCCGAGATATAACGCATAGCAACCGAACTGAACCGACGGTTAACTCGAAAACCCGATTAAGTATTATAAAAATATTCAGTGAGTCGTAATCCTATAAAACTTTTTATATTATTAATAATTATATTACTAATATTGATTATGCAAATAATATATCCTTAAATTTGCTTTTTCTAACTATTTTAGCTCATTATTTTTAAGTTTAATATTTTTTAAATTACGTAAAAAATTATTTATTGACGATAAATTTAGTAAAATCATAAATTTAAATTTAGAAAAACAAAAATTATCTCGGTTTTCAGGTTTTCGGGTTAACCTCGGTTTTTTATACACAAAGTTTGTAATACCGAGCCGAAATTACATTAAGAAAATCTAACCAACAGAACCATTTACGAACCCGACCCAATTAACCGACTGTTTAACCGACCCGTTAACAGCTTTATTAAAAACAGTTTTTATAACAATAAAATAACTTAATTAATTATTTTAAAATTAATTTCTATTTTTAAGTAATTTTTATTATTTGTTATAAATTTTTGTAAAATGAATGAAAAAGTAGAAGTATAAAAATATCTTGATAATCTGTTTTGGGTGGAGTCTAGTTGATGCCTGTAGTGCTAAGCTCGGGTTCGGTCCGAAAATTTAAACGATGTTCTAGTTTACATCACATCACTAACACGGAAACATATTCTGTTGTCTTAAACCGATTTTAACCATAACCACTTCCAACCGATGGAAATTTTAAAAAATTGTGAAGTACTCTTTAAGAAACAATAATTTTTTAATATGTTTACAAGAATCAAAACACAACTTTTTATTTTATATAAAAATTTAAAAAATATAAAATTATTTTATTTTGATGAGTTAACTTAAATAATTCTATTAAGGGAAGCTGTTTTTGTTCGAGATGAGCATTTTTAATAAAGTTGAAGTTAAAGATAAGAAACTTATTAACCGGTTAAAGTTAAAGTTAAGATTTTTGAGCAGTCAATGTTAAAAGTAAAGTAAATATTTAACTTTTAACCGATGCTCATCTCTAGTTTTTGCATATGTTCCATAAATGTTGAATACCGTCAAATGATCACTAGTATTCCAGTAGAGAGTAAAATAATTTATATCGAAACGTTAGATGGCAATATGAGTAATGAAGCAAAGCTTTTTTACCAATATTTTTATTTAGAAATTAAATGAGTTTAATTTTTTACTGAAATTAATATTGGCTACAGTCAGTAGCAAATTGGAAAATCTCCAAACAAACCTTATTTTTCAATATTATATGATAATTACCGATTTTTTTCTTATCAAAGCAATTATAGATTATGAATTGTTTGCCACTTCTACTAAATACTAAAGTTGCCGTCGGTTCGGTTTTAACCGCGGTTTAAACCGCCAGTGTGCTATAGCTAGCGGTTTCGGTTTAATTTT